>OZ017738.1:123432563-123615063 GCA_963969285.1 Odontomyia ornata | reverse complement strand
GCTAGCTGGGCATTTCGAATCTCCTCCGATGACCAACCTTCATCAAATTCAGCCGTTATCAGTCGCAGATCAACGGGCGGCTCCTTTTCCTCAATCCGTCGGCAATGCTTGCAGTTAGCTGGACATGGGCGACGAGATAGGGCGTCAGCATTTCCATGAACTCCGCCCTTTCGATGAACAATTTCGTAGTCGTACGACTGCAATCTTTCGATCCATCTCGCAACTTGTCCCTCGGGGTTTTTGAAGTTAAGTAGCCATCTCAGCGATGCATGGTCCGTTCGAAGAACAAATTTCTGGCCATATAGGTACTTGTGGAACTGCTTGGTGGCCTCTATTATAGCCAATAGCTCCTTCCTGGTCACACAGTAGTTCCTCTCACTTTTTGAAAGAACTCGACTGTAATACGAGAGGACTCTTTCTTCGCCATTGATCTGCTGGGAGAGTACAGCTCCAATACCGCCGTTGCTTGCATCAGTGTCAACTACAAACATTTTTCCGGGTTTCGGATACGCCAGCACGGGTAATTCACACAGCTTTTCCTTCAGGGTCTCAAAGGCTGTCTGGCATTGTTCGTTCCAGACATACGGACGATTTTTTTCGGTTAGCTGATGGAGACACTTAGCTTTTTTGGCAAAGTCTTTGACGAATCTTCGATAGTAGGTTGCCAGACCCAGGAAACTTCGTAGTTGGCGCTTGTTGTTTGGTGATGGCCAGCTTTTCACGGCTTCAATCTTCTCAGGGTCTGTTTTGACCCCTTCTGCTGATACGACATGTCCCAGGTATTTTACTTCAGCTGCGAAAAGAGTACACTTGTCGGGACTAAGTTTCAAATTTGCCAGTCGCAGTCTGGAGAAAACCTCTTCTAAGTTCCGCACATGCTCTTCGAACGTTCTCCCGATGACGATGATGTCATCTAGGTACACCAAGCAGGTTTTCCAGGTTAGACCACGTAGCACATATTCCATCAAGCGTTCGAAAGTGGCTGGAGCATTGCAAAGCCCAAATGGCATCACCACAAACTGCCACAATCCAGTCCCAACTGAAAATGCGGTCTTCTCTCGGTCCTTCTTGTCGATTTCTACCTGCCAGTAGCCACTCTTGAGATCGAGTGTAGAAAACCATTTTGCGTCGGCTAAAGTGTCCATGATGTCATCGATGCGTGGGAGCGGGTAACTATCTTTCTTAGTGACGTCGTTGAGCTGCCTATAGTCGACACAAAAACGAGTACTACCATCCTTTTTCTTTACTAGAACTGCAGGCGCGGCCCATGGACTGACAGAAGGTTCAATAACGCCTTGTTTTTCCATGTCCGAGATCAGCGCGCTCACTTCTCCTTGTTTGGCTATAGGGAGGCGTCTGGGTGCTTGTCGAATCGGCTTGGCTCCCTGTGTATCTATGACGTGAGTTACCAGACTCGTTCGGCCTTGGTCATCCGGGCTTGTTGAGAAGATGTCACTGTACTTGGTGACCAGATCAGAGGCTCGTTTGAATAGCTGCACCGGCAATTTGACTTGCTTCAATATTGCAGACGTGGATTCCCGGGCTTTGTCTGTGTCTTGCCTCCTTTTCCAATGATGGTTGTGAGAAGCTTCCAAAGAGGTGATGGTGGAAACAGGCTGGCAGCTGCCGATGACTTCTCCCGCTTTGATGCTCGTGGTTGAGTCTGCGGTGTTAAGGACTCTAACCGGCACATATCCGTTCCTTAAAGATCTTACAAGGCTTCGTCCTACAATCAAGCTGCGCAATGCGGATGTCTTCGTTGGCTCTATCAGATAAGATCGGTGGTCTCCAGAATCACCATCAAGCCTGGCCCATACAATGCTTTCGGAGGAATTCGGTACATCAGTGTCAGTACATACCACTACATTCATCTTGGGGATTTGGACGCTGGGATCCTCCATCAGTACTTCGACATTCTGCCATTTCAATACACGTTTGCCCAAGTCTAACGTGATTCCATGTGGTCGGAGAAAATCCATTCCGAGAATGCAGTCATCCATAATGTTCGCGACCAGAAAATTATGTCGGAACACAAGGTCTCCCAACTGTATCTGGAGGTTGACCTCTCCATGAACAGGTGCAGTTTCTCCCGTAGCTGTCCGTAGTGAGAAAATTCTGCCCTTGTGAAGTTGTTTCTGTCTAACTAGGTCTGGTCGGATAATCGATCGGGTAGCACCAGTGTCGATTGTTATGGTGCAGTGTTCTCCGTCAATTCGACCCGGAAGGCATAAGTCCGCTTCTCCACGATGTAGTCTTGACACGGTGATGGTGGCGCTGGGGACGTCGATCCTCCTAGCCAACCTCTGCCCCACGAAGTTGGCTCTCACATGTTTCCCGACCCCTCTGTTTGAAGGGCTTCCATTCTGGGCTCCTGACTCGGTCTGGATCTCCTCCTAGCTGCACACCCTGGACAATAGCTCGGTTTTCTTCGCTTCTGGCAGTCTCTTTGCAAGTGCCCCTTCTCTCCGCAATTCCAGCATCTAGGCGCACCATTTCCATGCGGGTCTCGCTCGATTTCCACGCGTTCACACCTGCACTCGTCTGTCACTACTTCACGAACCCGGGCAGTGGTACGAGTCACATTTTTCGCTGCCTCAAAGTTCAGACTGTAAGCCAATGCGTCCTTAACTGTTTGCTTTTGAGCTAAACGCACGGCTTGTTGCAATTCCGGATCCTTTAGTGCGCTGATGAATGCCTCTGTCGCTGCATCATCTCGATGTTTTGGGTCGTAGGCTGGGTAAGCCAAAAGTGCTAGTCGCTCAATGTCTTGGGCTAGCTGCTGTAGGGTTTCACCAGGCTTTTGCACCCGATGCCTTAGCTGTGACCGATAAATCTGCTTTAGATGATCATCTCCATAACGCATGTCGAGCGCATTCATTATAGCATTCGAGTTTGAGTGCAATTCAACGGGGATCGTCTGCAACAGCTCGGCAGCTGGGCCTCTTAGAGCAAGAATCAATGCAGTTGCTCGTTCCTGCTCATTCCAGTGATTTATGCGAGCGGCTGCTTCAAACTGGGTTTTGTAAATAGTCCAGACCGTTTGCCCATCGAATATTGGTGCTTGTACATTTCTAGATGAGCTTTGCGCTGCGGATATAATTGGGGCTGGTGGGGTGGTTACTACTGCCTTTGCTGCTTCCAATTCCTTTTTCATGTTTTCCATCTCATTGTTGATTCTCTCCTCGACCTGGCTGACCTTTTCCTCGACCTGGTAAACCTTTTCCTCGACCTGGTCAACCTTTTCCTCGACACCTTTAATTTGCTTGTTGAGACTACCGAGCTCCGCTTTTATTTCGGTTGACTGTTTCTCCAGCTTCTGTGTGATGTCTGCCTTGATGTCTGCTTTGATTTCGATTGCTTGTTGGTCCAGCTTCGCTGATTGTTCGTTTAGCTTCGTTGATTGTTCATTTAACTTCGCAGCTAAACTGGATGTCTGTTCATTTAGCTGCGCTGATTGTTCATCTAGCTTCGCAGTCAGACTGGATGACTGTTCATTTAGCTTCGCTGATTGTTCATCTAGCTTCGCAGTCAGACTCGATGACATCAGCATTAACATTTGCATTAGCGCATTTTCTGGCTCCTTCGATTTTGGTGTTTCTACTCCTCCACCTTCTGCGCCTTTTTCCGCATCTGAGAACTCACCCGAATCCAGATTCACGCCTTCCGACTCGATCGCGTCGCGCAAGCGTGCAATCAGTGTGGCCTTTGTACCTTGCGTAGCCAGATTTCGCTGTTCTAACTCTTCCTTGAGCTCCGACATGGTCAATTCATTGATTCTTAGATGCAAGTTTCGTGGCAGTTTTATTGTATTGGCTTTTTTGTTTTTTTTTTCAACAGTTTTTACGTTAGATTTCACAACTGTGCAGTTTAAAAATGTTTAAATGTTTTCACTTTTCGAAATTTTCTATCTCACTTCTCGACACCACTGTCGCGTGTTATTGGTTCGCGGCCAATAATTTTAATGTTCCGGGAAAGTGAAAACGCAATGTCTTTTAATTTAAGTTAAAAGAGTTTATTTAATTGCACAATGATCAATCTACACTTAAATCTAACACTTGTCCATAAATTTCTTATCGCAATTGTCTTCTAAATCACTTCACTATTACAAAACACACTTTGCACTCAAACAATCAATTGTCTTTACTTCGCGTTCCACTATATCGCAGTTTTCTTATCGCGGTCGAATGAATGATGATCTCCCCATTCATTCAGCTCGCCTTTATATAGGGTCTCTACCTATTCACCCATTTCTCGTTTATTGGCGAATGTTCTACCGAGAAAATTAATGAATGGAGTGACGTCACTTGCAGATGTTGATCATGCTTGTTGGGTTCTCGTGGTTTCGAGTGAATTCGCGTTCTTCATTGTTGTGAAGACAATTGCGACAGTAGCTCGCAGAATTATTTGTACATGTAACAATATATATATATATATATATATATATATATATATATATATATATATATATATATATATATATATATATATATATATAGGGTTTTCCATTAGGGGCATTAAAAGTGTCCTATCTTTATATGAACGCACCCTTAAACTTTTTTATTGAACTATCAATGTTAAAACGTTAGTTAAAGCCAACATTTTTATCATAATGAAGTTTACGAGCCAACAACGTTTGGAAATTATTAAAAACTACTACCAAAATTCTGAGTCGGTGGTCGCCACTTTAAGAGTGCTTACTCCAATTTTCGGCCGTAATAATCGTCCCACTCGACAGACTGTGCGTGCTATAGTGGATAAGATGGAGTCTAAATTTTCACTATTGGACGTTCCGGTGCTAAAAAGACGCCGTGCAGCTCGAAGTGAAGGAAATATCGTAGCCATAAGTGCTAAATCAGTCAATTTTGCGTCGTTCTCCAGAATTAGGCATCCCTCAAACGACACTGTGACATATTTTGCGAAAAGATCTTGACCAACATGATTACAAGATCAAATTAACTCAACAACTAAAGGCATTTGATCATTCGAAACGCCGAAAGCTCCCAATTGGGCTCTGGCAAAGCTTGAAGAATCATCTTCACCGATGAAGCTCAACAACCACAACACCACATGTTCTTCTTGAGACACCATTGTATTCACAAAAAATTACTGTTTGGTGCTGTTTTCAAGTCAGAGATAAAACTGGGACGTATTTTTTCGTGGATGAAAACGACTGTCATGTTACCGTCAATAGAGAGCACTATCGTGTTACGTTGGAAGATTATTTGTGGCCAGAAATGGATGAACTTGATATCAATGATATGTGGTTTCAACAAACCAGTGCCACTAGCCACACAGCACGCTTCACAATCAATATTTCTGGCTGAGAACCAACGCGAGACTTTGTGACTTCATTTCTCATGCCTGTCATCGACTAGCCTAACCTGGGCTCTCACAACGGACTGTACCCATCAGGTCAACAAGTCCGGACACTCTTAGTCTACTCCAAGGTGGCTGCTGGCTAGCTAGCTAGTTCGGAGGGGAGTTTCAGTCGCGGGTCTTAACGCAAAGAGACTAAGTCCGGAGTACAAAAATTCAGCCACCGGTTCACATGCCCGATTTAATAACGCGTCTAAAATACATCTTCCCATCCTGGAATAAATGAATAAAAACAACCGCCAAAAATACGCACTCCCGAATATCACCGACGCGGTGCCAAAATACTACTCGAAGACAAAACCGAAAAAATCTATACTAATAAAAAACACGCAACCACAAGCTATGGCGCTACGTATCGATCGCAACGCGAAACCGGTCATTTGCAGATTACATGAACCCTACCCTCTTAGCGGCATACCCACCGTTCACCGACATTCTCCTGCTGGAAAAGAACGGTTTTGCTGGAAGGAATGACTTGGTTAGCCTAGCAATCCATTTTATTGATTTCATTTTAAATTTACATTTAAGTTCTTCTCTTCACTTTGAACTTAATCTTAACTATACGTTTTGCAATTGCACTATATGACTTTTCGATGTCATGTTTTTTCTCTTAAATAATTGGAAAAATTCACCTCATAATTTGCCAGACATCTCTAAGAATTTGACGTGAGTAGATTATTTTTTTTCTTTTTATTACTAATTATTTTTCATTTATTTATATTTAATTAATAAATAACAACAATATTAAAATGAGATATAATATATATATATATATATATGTATATAAATATATATATATATATATATATATATATATATATATATATATATATATATATATAAATATATATATGTGTGTGTGTATATATATATATATATGTATATATATATATGTCTATATATATATATATATATATATATATATATATATATATATATATATATATGTATGTGTATATATATATATATATATATATATATATATGTATGTGTATATATATATATATATATATATATATATATATATATATATATGTGTGTATATATATATATATATATACATATATATATATATATATATATATATATATATATATATATATATATATATATATATAACAAAAATATAAATGAAAATGAAATCCATTGCTAATTACAACGTAAAAAGAGGAGCTTATAATTTTAGGAAAGAGGTGGGAAAGCGTTCTCATTGGATTAATTTTGTATAAAAAGCGTTGTGTACTATCCTACTAATAGCACAATATGCAAAAATAGCATTTAAAATAAAAAGCCAATAAATTTTGGTGTTCACGCCACACATTAATAATAAATTCTGATTACATTCATATTTGTGCGTATCTTGTTTTGACCACAACTTAGTCTATAAGAAGACAAATCTTACTTTTTTGCAAAACAAATCACTATTTAGTATATTATCAATTTTCATTTCAAAGCTAGATACGAGTTTCTAGCGTGGAAAGACTGATGAATTTCGCATACATTTCAACAGTGTTTAATGAATTTTGACAAATTTTATAGTATTCACTTACAAAAATTCCTAAATCTTATTGTGAATTTAATATCCAAAACTTCAGTTGTATTCATTAATTTTATTTGGAAACGCGTAAATCTAAAGCTCACAGGTACGAGTTTTCGTTAAAAGGTTTAATATTACAGAAATTCGATTATCCTCCACGTTTAACTTTAAATGCGAAACATTTAATATTCAGCCCATCGGACTAATACATGCATGAAAAGTGCACAATTAAGTCAATGACCTCAAGTATCACATTACAAATTTTGTGAAAGCTAGCTTTTATTAAATATTAGAGGTATAAAAATATACATTTGCCGATTCGTTACACATAGGAAATATATATATATATATATATATATATATATATATATATATATATATATATATATATATATATATTTTTTTTTTTTTTTTTAGATGCCGAAACGTACGTATGCAATTGAAATTCGGATTGTATGTCGTTAAGTAAATCACATGAATTTTGGAGCAATAAGCTGACTTCTTAAAATTATATTTCGGTACCTTCCCAAAATTAATTGTTGTTCAAATAAAGATCGCTTAGAGACACACACCGTATACGCCAACACAAAGTCAGTTTCGCTTTACTATTTTGATTAACTATCTACCAAAATTTACATCAAAAGCTGGGCCCTTGACAAATGCACTAGCTGAATTTTTTTAAACGGAAGTTCGTATTATAGTGCATATAATAAAAGTTAATTCTTCAAATTATTCATTTTAAATTTAAAAATTTTACTGCATCGTTGATGCCAATCTCTAACAAGAGCCATAATTTTTAGATTCATAGAAAAAATTGAATAATTTTATGTTTTTGCAATTTAAAGGGTGGTTACTGCATGAAAATTTCAATGTTCTGCTTTCGGGCACAATTTGAAAATGATGTGATTCTAGTAATAATTTTATATCAATTACTACGCAATTGAAAAACTTTCATATTATTTAATTAAATATAGAAAGCAATACAAGAATGTCGACATAGCGACGAAATTCTCGAATAGGTTTATGCTCCATTTCAAACGAAATTCGAAATGTAGTTGGCGAAAAGAGACTAATATTCAGCGTCTAAGCTCCAAGTAATCCGAAGAATTACGCAATAACACTTGCACTTTAAATTCGATCATTTAATATTCAAGTCCTTTTTCTCTGCGATATAGCTGGATTACATCATTTAACAATCGAAACAGATTTCGGCTTAGTCACAGATTAAAAATCACAAAATGTTAAAAAAAAAATGCTTAGCGTGTGGATTCAATAAATTGAGCCAGATAGTAGTTTGAAATGTTATTTGGGATGAAGCCGTTTGATTTTGATACCATAAGCCAATCGCAGTATTCCAATCTATTATTTATAGCTACGATAGATGCAACCTACGTACCTTACTCCTTTTGTCTTAAAGACAATCTGATGAATATTTATCTTGAATTTGTGGTTCTTGTTGTACGTACGATTTTGGCATCGATATCACATCATGTGTAGTCCGCGTGGCTTAGTGGTTAGAGCACTAAGCCCGTAAACCGAAGGTCACTGGTTCAAGTTTCGTTGGCGTCAACGAGATTTAGTTCGAGTGGTTCTTTGGACGGACTATAAGCCTGTTCAGCTATGATATGTGCTGGTTTAAAAATCAGAACGTATCGCAGCTGGGTGGTCGGACACACGGCCAAAGCGTGATAATGATCATATCACCTTGTGGAGTGCCGATACATTCGATCACGACAATGAGATACTCTAACTATCTCTAAGCGAAGGCCCGAAAGGGGCTGTAGGGCTACGAAGAAGAAGAGGAATCACATCATCTGTCTTCATTTCTTTCCTTAGTTTGGTTTAGAAGCGTTGAACTTGAAAAGAATGATGAAGTGATGAATTCGTACAGTTGTCCGTTTGAACACTGCATGTTGTATTACGGTTGAAGAACTTTTATTTTACGCTCGATGCTTGCGCGGCACATTGGACACAATTCCAAATTATTTTGGCATTCTGCGCAACACACTCAGCAAGTGCTTCACCATCTGCTCTCGCAACGCAAGGGGAGCTACTGTAGTCGACCAAACGTAAATATTAACCTCACATTTTCAGATGAACTATACCTTCTTTTTCTCCTTCCAGACCGGCTACTTTCCTAACCTCATTTCTTTTGCCAGGTATGCAATTTTGATGGGGGTCGATAAACCGCTAAACTGCCACCACACCTAATGAAGACAAAAGTACAACCGCCAATCAATCGGTCACTCACCATTCCGCGTTTCTTAGATTTGGGGCGTAAATTTCTTTTTGACATCGAGAACTTAAAGGCTGAGCTACAATCAACATAACCAGACATAAAGCAAATGTCAAAAAAAGTTGAACCCGAACATTTTATAGGGCATTGAGT
Source organism: Odontomyia ornata (assembly GCA_963969285.1). Lineage (NCBI taxonomy): Eukaryota > Metazoa > Arthropoda > Insecta > Diptera > Stratiomyidae > Odontomyia > Odontomyia ornata. The sequence continues at coordinate 123,605,761 of OZ017738.1, read as the reverse complement.
ACATTTGACATAAGGATGACATACGCAACATGAAAAGTTGAAATCGAACGAACTTTTTATGTCAGTATGACAAATACATTGTTTACTTTAAGTGACAATGATACATTGTTGTTCGCCATTTGAAAGGGTGAGTAAAATTTTATCCAGCTGTGAGGAATTATGCAGAAAACTGGTGTTCTCACCTGTTAAGCACAATTCCACTCTGGTATTGAAATTTAATTTAATATTTCTTCTGCGCCGTTGAAGACTTTCATCAACAAAATTATAACGCATTGTCCAAAACATAAAAATTCAAAATCAATTCGAAATCATCCATTTTCTTCAATTACTTTTGCCGCAATGACACCTTTTCGTATCTGTCAAGATCACATAAGCGCGAATCGTATGTAGGCAAACTATGTGCGCACTACGTTTCTTGACGTTCCTTAATTTGTGTTATGTTGATTGTAGCTCAGCGGTAATACGTGAAACAGATGTGCACGAATCTTGACATTGATTGTTGTCAATTGTTCGAGAATCGTTTTAGGTCGTTCTCAAACTTTCGACGTCAGTGGCGTAGGGCATGTGGGTCAGCTGGTAGACGTCAGTGGCGTAGGGCGCCAACAGCGAGGTTATTACATGTTTTCCTCATAATAGTCTTCTTGTAGTTCGGACCCGAGAAAAACGCAAAAGCGTGACAAGTTTAATTCTATATTTCATTTTATTTTTTGCCGTGTGCGGCATGATAACTTGATTGATGAAAAGTTGATATTGTGATAAGCTGCTGGAGGAAAACCAAAAAATAAAATATATAGTGCTAGAATCAACTTGAATACATTAAGTAAATAATTCATAGTATCTTTGATAATCAGTGCAGTAAGAAAAAGTATCTGTGTTAATTGTGGTGGATGACAGTACGCGTGTATTATCGCTAATTGGATTATACTAGCTCTCCTTGTGAGTCAAGGCAATTCTTCTACCGGATACCTTATCCTCTTGTAGTGCTACTAGGAAAGTAACGAAAAAATATGTTAATTAGGTTACCCACCCCAAAAGCGAACGCTCGTCGAAGGAGGACTGGGTAAAACCCCGTTCTTCTCTTATTGCCTTAAATTATTTTCTTGCATTATATTTAATATAAATGATTTTTCCACGGTGGATAAAATTGTAGGACAAAAACTTTCCTTTTCTTCAGCGCTCCGAGATTTCGTTGTGATATCTGATGAACTTCCACTACAATAATTTAGGGAACTTGTGAAGTGCGCTATTTTGTCTTAACATGAATTTTAAATTGGCTAGAAAATATTATATTTAATACAAATTTTAAAGTGGATTCTATTAAATTAATTTTTTCCGGAGTTTAGCAGAATTGTGTAGCGCCATATGTGTTTTGATATGAAATTGAAAATTCTCGCAAATAGCTGATCAAATTTCTTTTCTTGTAAATTTTCCGATCATTGGTATATAATCTTAATTCATCCACGGATATAAAAATGGAAAGTAAAATTTTTAATCTCAGTCTTTCTATTCAGTTTGAAATCTGACCGGGTATGGGGCTATTATGTGATTCCATCATATAAGACTATAACATAAATCTGCAAGGTTGATGGTTTTAATTTGAGGGAAAATTTCATGTGAATTATGTTTGCATGGGTTTCTCATTCAAATGAAAAACATCTGGCCACATCTACAATGGATCTTGATCTGGATGGGGGGCTACAAGGGGCACCCCTTCCACCTGGACGCCCCACCCTTGTTTGGCGGCCATAAGTATCGTCAATAAAAACGAAATATTCTTCAGTCTCGTCTGTTTTCGCCAGGCCCACCTTGTTTTTTGCTTTGGCAATCTTCTCCCATAGTAGGTTACCTCGGCTTCAACACTATCGGACCGAGTCGTATTAGCCATAAATTCATGAATGCGTATTTTTTTTGTAGTAGCCCTTGTGCTGGGGATGAGGACCCATCCCACGATACCACAATGCTAGCCTGCCAGCGTATTCACGCGTCCTCAGACAAGGCCAATCTCAGCGAGCACCAACATCCTCACTCGCCAAGGCAGCAGACCATCGCTGCAGTCCTCTACGGATATTTATATTCACTACAAGACCTAAAACAAAATTTTTCCTTTTCAGTAGATAATAATAATCCATCGCACAATAGTCCAAATCCTAACCTTGGCGTTGAGATTTATTATTAAGGTATCTCATTTCATGACCGTAACGATATTTGAGACCAGATAGCCATTCTTTTTAGAAGGTAATGAAGATGGGAGGTAAGTATGCCACCGAGGGGGTATAGAGTTTTAATAGACCGTGATTAATCGGTTTCATCATTCGGTTCGGTATATGGTGCCATAGTTTGGCTTTGTGTTTTTAGTTAGGGTAAATTTGTTTGGTTTTTGGATTCAAGTAGTTTATTTCTGGCACCGCGTCGGTGAATAATTGGGTTTTAAGTTGATGATGTCTCTGTTTCTCTTTTTTTGACTTGATGTATGGTCTGAAAGAGATGAAAATTAACTAAAGTAAAGTAGGATAGTATTTTTGAGAATTATTTTGACGCATTTTAAACCGGACATTTGATTCGGTGGTTGATAAATTGTATTCTGACTTCGTTTTCTCGCGGAAGATCTGTGATGGAAATTCTTTTTCAAACTAGCTAGCCTACCAGCAGCCACCTCGGAGTAGACTAAGGGTGTTCGTACTTGTTGGCATATTGGGTACAGTCCGTTGGCATATTCTAAGACTTCATGCCTCTAACCGGTTAGAGATTGGTTTGAATTTTCTCCACGAAATCTCGAGCAGATGGACAAGAACGAGTCGAAAATCATTAGACACACCCATTCAATTTATTTCACTAGAGGCGCTTATGCTAATTCACTGAAAATGATTCTCAATATTTATTTTTGTTAATTAGACACATATCAACCAATATATTCATACTTGTTAAGTTGTTTTGCTTTACAATAATTTTATTTTATATTCTCACCACTCTCTGCTTTATTTCAACATTATAAATTAATTTTAAACGAAAATTTCATGCCTTCTTTGGCAAAATTTCAAGACTGGACATGGTTTTCCATTTATATTCTGGGCGTCTCCCCTCCATGTAGCGCTTCACTAAATTTTGTATACGTATACGCTCACCTCTGATCCGGTGTCTTATCAAAAGGATAACATATTAAGCTTGACTTGAAATTTACAAGAAAAGAAACAATTTTTAGCAAAAAAAAACCGTTCACTACAAGTGGTAATTGTTACATCAAGCATCGATTCTATAAATTTATATTCAAATAACCAGCAGCATACATACAGTAAGCCTAAATTATTAAGAAATTTGGGAAAGACGATGAAAGAAAATAAAATTTATTTCCTGGCTTGGAATTAAAATATGGACAGATTATTTTGATAAGTTGAATTACGAGTACAGGGTATTTTGTCTAATATGAATCATTTTTATGCACTGTAGAAAAAAATCAGGTGTAAAATGGACTTTCTTCTAATCAATTTGCTACTTAAATCGAACAAATTGCTAAGGAGAACTGGCCATCTATAGATTGAAGCATTGCAGTTTATGAAAGGGTTTTTGAAGGTAATCTGAGAACCACCAACAATCTATGAAAGTGCAGCACTTGTTTTTGACGATATATATATATATATATATATATATATATATATATTTATATATATATATATATATATATATATATATATATATATATATATATATATATATATTTATATATATATATATATATATATATATATATATATATATATATATATATATATATATATATATATAATTTGTGCCTTAATTTTCGCTGTGCTTCTCACTAAATACTTGTAAACAATTGCATTTAATTTTGATACAGTAACTTAACGAATGATATATATGTTCTTCCTCTATAGCTTTCAAAGTATCCTTCAATGCATACGGATAAAAAATTCAAACTGCTATAATTATATATTGAGATAATGTTTCTACTTTTACAATTACAGTAGAAGTGCAAATCGAAATACATATCTCGTTTATTCACCGTTTGCAAGAAAGAAGTAACGGCTTCTGCATATTCACCACTTCCCATTGAACCGTTTATCTGCAACCATGGAAACCCCGTTGACAGCTGCCTTAAATCGCGCTACATCCACGGAATGGCTGACAGTATAAATTTGGCTTTCGGACGATGTCTACTTTCCCTGAAAATTCTCGGTGTTCCATTAAGGAGTGTGGTTACCGCGGCCGGGTTAAGCCAAGTGTCAAATTAAAAACAAAGAGGAAAGTGTGAGTGCGTGGAAGAGTGTTGGATAGCAGGTTTTATTCGAGTGACTTTGCTGGAATTGCACCCCGGACGGGAGTTCCGCCATCGATTCGAGAAGTTTTTCGCCCTAGTTATTTCGGAACGTAGGCAATAATGGAAGGGCTGTCCTAGTAGCATGGGTAGGTCTTTCTTTCACTTTTTGTGGGGGTCGTGCTGTGCTCCACTTCTTCCGCTGTCGTGGTGGCATTTCAATTGATTTCCTCATCAAATGTCATCGGGAAACTGACTTGCAATACATTCCGCATCCATTCCCACGCCTTGAATTCGTTCTGGTCTATTGGTGCGAGCGAATTATCTCCCGGGAACATATTTCTCGTTCTTTTCAGAGCACTACCACGGCAGCGTTAATCGTCGAACGATTGTGGATGGAGTTGCAAAGGCGCAGATGTTTTTGCTATGATGCAAGTGTGTTTGTGAGTGCGTGTGTAATATGAATTATTGTACATACATAAAGTTGACAGAAAAAAATCGGGACGGCGATAATTGATAATCTCCCCCAAGCGATTAGCTGAACTGAGCTGAGGAGTGGTTTATTGGCTTTGTCGCTTTGTAGCGAGTATAATGATATTGACTTTCAAATCGTTCGAAGCAAACAAGGAGGGATCAAATAATGTGTGAATAATATTAACTTGAGGATCGGAATACACCCCTGTTCTGACACCGTTGACATTTGCGTTCTTGGAATGAATTGTCAAACGTCGTACTTTGACCGATTGGACAGCTCGGAACGAAACGGTTAGCACAGGTGCAGCTGACCCGCGGGCGATGTGCATGAATGATTTTTCACCACGGTTTTAAGTGTTGCCGCAATAAGCCAAACATAGTTTCGGATTACATAAAACTAAAATTGAAAACAATGATTGAATGTTGGCATGTTGTTTACACGACAATGTTTGTTATGTAGATGTAGATATCAATCTTGAATTCGCTTTTTTAAGCTATCACTTTCGGTAATTTTCGGGCATTTTATTCGAATGTCATTATTTTGCTTAATTTTAATGTTTCATGCAGTGTGTGAAACAACAGTAAGAATTATTTTAAACTTAAAATGAAATGTTGGGTTCAATCAACTATATTTTATGCATGGTTATTAAAAAATTTAAAACAATATTTTGAAGGCCAGAAAAGTCGTTTAGACAACTATAAAATGTATAAGTTCACATTTTCAGGACATAAAGTATTTGAGCTATTTTCACATTTCTGTAAATATATGCAATGAAGTGAACTGTCCTCTCTCTCCGTATACTTCCTAATATGAATACTATATAATACTACACTACACTTCTAAGCTGAAAATTGGATTTAAGCTTTTACAAACCCATTTTGAATTTTCTTTCAAACGTATCTTTTAAAGCTTAACTTCAGCATAGTAGTATTCATTGGAAAAATAATAGTTAACAATAACTATATTATCTAATGATTTTGCGCAAGTAATGGTCAAACATTTTCAGTTTCTAAGTATTTATGGTAAAATAAATGCTTAGAATACATTTTGAGGGTATAATATTTTCATTGCTCGGAACTTGGACTTCAAGAAAATAATTTAATATGCATTTTTTGGTTTCATGTACTATTCTGTAGGAGTGAGATTTAAAAATAATATTTTTTTTCAAAAATCACAGGGATGTGTCAAATCTCTTTTATTAAAATTTGCGTTGCTATCAAATAAACTACGAGTACATACGTCCGTCGGAATTAGCTAGTATACGATTTTCCAATAAGAGGTGTTATTTAGATATTAAAAGAAAAATGCCATAATTTAATATAAATGATCGGATGCTTATTTCATTATAAAGAGGAAGGTATTCTATTACTAGTGGAAAATAACACCAGGCAAATGACCATCACGACACGCTTATAGGACCATATCCTTTTCATGAAATTTTCCATAGCCAAATCGCAAAGTGGCTGCCCTATGTCCTCGATAGCCTCACGAATTCCATCTTTGAGGTCTTGAATCGACGCTGGGCTTGTGGCGTAGACCTTTTCTTTCACGTGGCCCCAAAGGAACAAGTCGCAGGTGTTAAATCACAAGATCTATTCAAAATAACACCTCTTATTGGAAAACCCTATATTACAATCGCTGATCTGTAAAGTGTTTAGATTCCGCGTATACGTTTCTGGAAGCGCTGTACGCCGGACATGAGGCGTTTACTTCAGCTTGTACTGGAAATTTAATAAGGGTGTTTTATTAGGTTTTGGTGGTGTCCATCTATCTGTACGTTTATCATTGCAGGCTTTCGCAGGAATATTTTTTACAACTACAGAAGGAAAGTCAGAAGTTCTGGTCTTCTAAAAGCTTTGGCACTAGCAAAGTATTCTAAAGATTTTGGGGATCCTAACTGCCAATCATTTTTTCCATCAAAACGTGGTCTGTGAGGTATCTCACTCAGCTTGGAATATTCGTATCGAGATACAAGCATGTAGGGGGAAAATTTATCAAAACCTTGTGACTGACCCATTTGCAGGCGTTAGGCTCTTTTGTGCCGAAAATTCTGGAAAAAATTATGGAGCTAGTTTTCTGTGAGTAAACGGAAGACAAAATTCTACAAGTGGATTTGTGAATAATGATAGAATTTCGCATTTTGGCTTTTGAAATCATCAGTATGCTTGTCTTTGCTAGACTTTAAATTGATAATTGGCCCCTTTTTACATCAATTTAATGTAAAACTGTACGATAATTTTTGCTCTACAGTGAGCTTTATTGTTTCGTGCGGGTATCGATCTAGTTTTTTGGAAAGCTCCGATAGCTTGAAATTACTTATGAAAATTCTTTGTGTGTAGCTACATAATTGAGTTGCATAAATAATTTTTCTGAAAAATTATTAGAGAAGGAAAATGGTAGAAGAAGGTGGTTTCGTCGTGAGTATTCATTCTGCTCGGGCCATCACTCTTAGATACACACGGGTGATGGCGACCATAGGACATTCACATAGTAACCACACCTTTCATTTATCCTGTGTTGCACACTTTCTGAATTTTCCCAGGGGCCGGTCAGCTAAGGCGGGGCACGTCAGCTGAGCCCGATACCGACCAAAGTAATAAAGCGTATAGTAGAGTTAAAAACTGTCGTATAGATTTACATTAAATTGATGTAAAAAGAGTCGAATCATCAATATAAAGTTTAGCAAAGACAAGTACTTACAGGAGAAAATTAACCTCAACACAATTTGTAGTTCCAAAAACATATTGAGTTCGCATAAATAGCAAAATTAAAAAATAATTCTCTCACCTCTAAGCATGGTGGTCACCATCACCCGTGTGTAACTAATAAGAATGATGGCCTGAGGATATGTCGAAATCACCTACTTCTAACATTTTCCTTCTCTAATAATTTTTCAGAAAAATTATTAATGCAACTCAATTATGTAGCTCACACAACGAATTTTCATAAGTAATCAGTATAGTGTTAAATAGAACAATGTTGGGAAAATTGTCTCCCCCTCGCGATTTGGCACATGTAATCCGAAACATCTTATAAAAGCACGGAGGTAGTTATCTATGAGTACCAACAAACACCAAAAAATGCCTTAGAAGTCGAAATTTGGATAACTTTGTTAAAAAAAAAGGCGGACTAATAAACTTAACATTTTCTCCTATGAAATCAAATCGAATATCTAGGTAGCTCAATGTAAGGTTGTCTTGACTTGTAAGTTTCATCAGGATTTGACCATATTCAGTGAACTTATAGCTATTTGAATTTCGAAACTAAAACTTCATTTGATACGATAATTAAATTATCAATTGAGGAGTTTTCTTCAGTTTTATTAATTTATGAGGGAAAATTAAATCGGAATATGAACTAAATTCTTCTTTTAACCATGAAATTAAAAAAATAATACTTCCCAGCTACAAATTTTTACTTATAAACGTTATCAAGCGTTGGTTTATCAAATTTATAACATTTTCCCGCAACAGACATCTAATATACGAGAATTATTCAATGAATAAACAGCCGATATTGTATATACTCGAATGTACTCGTATACATATTTATACCATCAATATGTTCAAATATCGATCTTTCATGAACAAAGGTTTCAAGTGGAGTTAGTGATAAATTTATGGCTCTGAATTCATATATTTTAAGGTCGTCGCCGCCCAAATAAGAAACCGAAATAAAAACTATTCGAGCAGTTGTTCATACGAACAATTCAAACAAGCTGATCGTTGTATTACAATTAGCATAGAACACACATCAATATGTACAGAGAATTTTATAAATTTGAAACATATTTCGGGTTATTTTAGATGTTAGTGTTGAAACAATTGGATGAAACCATCAAGATGTGTATATGTACTATTTCCGTTGAATTGTATGGAAATATGTTGAACATTCGTTCTGTAGCATCAGGGGTTCGTCTTATTATTAGCTCAGTTCTATTGCGGACATTTTTTTAAGTTAATGCTTTTGATGCATTTTCTTGAGAGTTTCCTTTCCAATATTTATTCGTGGACAATATATCACATATGCGTGTAAAAAGCAGCCACTTGAAAGTCAGTATTGTTTAGATTGCAAAAAGATAAAAGAAAACGATGGGCTACGAAAGGAATAATGTAGCAACTCAATTTGCCATATGTTTCCATTGAGTTAAAATGTAACACAGATTGAATGTTTATGGGAAATTGGTGTCTTTGAAAGTTTTTAAGACTTTTCTATGCTATTTAACATGGAACAAAGGCGGCATGAGGAACATTTTAGACATGCATAGAAAATGTGTTGTTCAAGATATACTTTCGGAATCCGATTAAAATTGAGAAAAGTAAATATAATACAGCTCCGCAATTTTATTTTCTTGTCACCCGGAATTAGCTGCTTTTTGTTTTCTTGTCACCCGGAATTAATTCAACACTAATCAATAAAATTGATCATTTTAGTCTCTAAATGTTCACGTTGAAGAGAGAAAAGATGATCACACAGCATTAAACGTACAACAGAAACAATCTCTGGTCTTTTGAAAATATAAACTCCAATCATTTCGATCATGTGATAATTTGTACGATAACGGCGCGTAAATTCATCTAGCATTATCTCTCAGATTCGTAGGTAGTAGGGTATAGTTGTTGACTAGAATTCAATAAAAAACATAAAAGGTAAGGGTAAGAAAATTTTCCGGCGTAATTTGTCCGTCATATTTTCTGAGGATAACTCAAAATCTGTCTGCAGTGGCGTGCGCGATCAAATATTGAAAACTCATAATAACAGAAAGATGACATTAAACTCAGCCCTTTAGCATCGATTGTATAATGATACAAAGAATCATTGGAAGAGATAAATATTTTAGTTAGAATTGCTCAGTACAAGCCTAATTTCAGCTTGAAGGCTTATGGAGCTGTGTTACTGATACGAATATTGACAAAGGAAAGAAAAAACACTTTTAGAAAAAAAAGAAAACCAACTTCCACATGCCCAAAAAACGATAAAATAAATTTGATGGAAGCGATGCCATATCAGTTCTTCGTTGTTTCTTATATGATGGTGCAAATGTTGGAAGTTTTTATATTGAAATGGGGAAATTGATTTGGCACCGCTTCCATAAAATTTATTGCATCCTTTTTAGGGCATTTTGAAATCGGTTTTCTTTTGTTTTTCTAAAAGTTTTTTTATTTCACCCTTTTAAGCAGCAATTTTTTTTTCGTTTGAAACCTATTAAATTTCAGTTTCTTGAATACATTGTATCGTGTATGTCTTCTTCTTCTTCTTAGCTCTACAGCCCTTCTCGTGCCTTGGTTTCCTGCAAATAGCGCCTCCAACCGTCTCGGTCCATTGACCGCGTCCTCCAATTTCGAAATCCGAGCAGCGATGAACTGTCTTCGTCGAACGAGTCAGACCAGCGTTTCCTAGGTTTCCCCACTGTTCTCCGGCCTTCAGTTCTCCCAACGAATACCTTTTTAGGTATCCGTTGTTCCTCCATACGATTCCGCAGTCTTACAATCGTTGAGACCTCAGGTTCGGCAAAAATTTCATACAGTTCATGGTTGTATCAATTCGCCATTGGTCCCCGTCTAGCTTCGCTCCGGTTATTCACCTCAGGACCCGTCGATCAAAGGCGTTCAATATATTTGCGGATGCTTGGGTTAAGGTCCATGTTTCACACCCATAGCATAACACAGGTCTTATCACAAATTTGTATACTTGGAGCATTGTTTTCCTGTGTATGCAGAAGGTCTTCAAGATCGTCAAAACTGAATAAAATATTTTATTTACGAGCTGTATTCTTCGGCGTATTTCTCCTCTTGCATTGCCCGTTTTCGTTATTTTGGCGCCTAAATACAGAAATTCGCTGACATTTTCGATACTGTATTCGTCAAGTGTGATATATTTTGTGTATTTGAGGTATTTTTCCTCAACTGCGTCATGAGCTTTGTTTTATTTTCATTGATTTGTAACCCTACCAGTTTTGCTTCGCTGTCGAGTTTCAGGAAAAGTTCTTTGGCAGTTGTTAATGACCGTGACAAAATGTTGATGTCGTCCGCATAGGCTACTACTTGGCTCGACTTGTATAGTAATGTACCTCGCGTATCGACTGGTAGCTTCCTTATGACGTACTCCAGAGCCAAATTGAATAGCAATGGGGCCAGCTTATCTTCCTGCTTTAGTCCGATATTTGTGTCAAAGGCATCGGTGAGTTGGTTATTGATGTAGACTTGGGAGGTCGAATAATTTGGCTGGGATGCCAAAGCAAAGCATTATTTGGTACAGTACGTTATGATCAATACTGTCGTATGCATGCTTAAATCAACGAAAATTTGGTGTACGTCTATGTTGAACTCCCAGCACTTTTCAATTACCTGCTTGACTGTGAACAATTGGTCTATCGTCGATCTACCTCCTCTAAAACCACCTTGATACTCCCCAATAATACTGTTTGCGTATGATCCGATTTTATTTTCCAAGATTTTAGAAAATATTTTGTACGCCGTACAGAGCAGTGATATGCCTCATAATTTTCACGTTGTAACTTGTCACTTTTTTGTAGATAATATGCCGGATGACTTTGTGAATAGCTTTATGAACACTGCTACCACCATATTTGATGAGCTAGACAGGAATCTCTTCGATACCCGGCGCTTTATTATTTTTTTGGTCTTTGATGATGGAACAAACTTCATCAAGAGTTAGTGGGGCCAATGGAAGCTCTCCGCGGACATCTATAGGCTCCGATATTCTGGAGGTGTGTGGAGGATTAAGGAGGTTCTTGAAATGTGATGCCCATCTTTCCTTAATCTTGGTTTCATCAGCGATGATATTGCCGATGTTATCACGACAGAGCGTGGTTTTGGGCTGATAACCACGTTTCAGGCTTTTCACTACTTTGTATGCTTTTCTTGTGTTGTTGCTCGCTAAACTTACATCTATACTTCGCAAATGGTCGTCATAGTATTTTCTTTTCTTAATTCTAATGATCTTATTCGTGTTCTCTTTTTGTCCTGGTTTTCGTACCTACGTATTCGTACGCGTACATTTTACTATGGCAGTTATAATTGCTGAATTTCCTGACCGAAACTAGTACCCAATATTTCACAACATAATAAAAACACATGGTTCATGTGGCGTGCGGCACCCTAAATAGGAGCTCTCCTAAAGCCAAAGCCAAAATCAACAGCGCTTTATTTAATACTAATCGTTATAAATTTCCAAACAATCAACATACGAAAACTTAATGGGCTAAATGGCTCTCTAAATTTATACGTTATCAATGAAACACATTTCATAAGAAAAAAATAATAGCAAATTCAAATTATTTAAAATTATTATATATTTTCTGATTCAATTAGAAAAAGGAGGAAAAACCAACCAAAATTATTCAAAAATGATTTATAATTGCAACACAACAGCGAACTTTTATCCTAAACCTAATATGTTCTAACCTAATTCTAATAAAATTCAACCAAAACCTTTATCTTATACTAAAAAAATGCTATCACAATATTCCTTACTTAAACGTTAAACCTTATTTCTAAACCTACTATGATAAACATTACATATACCTATCCTAATATTGAAACTCATCCCTAATTTTTAACATAAACAAACAACACGAAATGTAGCAATAATGAGCTGAAACTCAAAAACTAAGTAACGAAAAGGACAAAAACAGAAAAGAAAGACGAATAATTTAGACATTGCCATTCAGCCACCAATACCTAGATTGCTCCGTCTCAGCTCGACTAACCTAAACGAATCTAGCAAATGAGTATCTCCATTGGAATTGTTGGTCTCGTGAACTCAAATTCGGAGGATATTTTATCTATTTATCGGTGACCCGTCGATATATGTGAAATACCTGTATGATTGGGACGCTGTCAGAATGAAAAACATATCGATTCATGTCCAAAGACACGAATGCTTCGGGAGGAACGAAGCCAGTACCGAGGCAAGTCGCAATGTGCTCGTCTGTAGGGTGGAATGGCTGTGAAATCCGGAGGTTTTCACTCACAGTTACAGGTCTTGCTATATGATTCCAAAGAAGTTTCAATATGAAGATATTCAATCCATCCCAGGCTCTCTGTACAAACCAGTACATGCACGAAGACATTTCCCTTCGAAAACTCTTTAATTTTTCCATAGTACTACCACTTTGGTTATACCAGATCTGACATCCATATGTCAAAACTGGTCTAACCAGGGTCTTGTAACAGATAACTTTAATCTTTGATCAATGTATCTGGAATGAAAGAGTCGGCGAAGGGCTATAACTACTTTTTGTGCTGTACTGAACATGATTTTGACATGTTCAGTATAGTACAGATTCTGATCAAAATTAACACCGGGGTATCGAACACAGGATTTATGTGGAACCCGTTTTGAACTACCCTCAACAGCCATAATGTGGAAATCCTTCCAATTACGTTTCAGGTTTTGACTGACATGCAGGAAAATCGTTGTTGTAAAAGATACCCTAGAGCTCTATTAAATTCTACGATTTTAGACGAAAAAGAGTATCCTTTTCTCAAGAAGGCAGTTTTACAGCTACAAGTAGGCTACGTGGTCAGGAAATAATTTTGGACAATAGATGGGCTGTATCTTCTCCGGTATTATCAAGAACATGTCAAGCTCATATTAACGTCGAAATGTGCAACAGTGTTGAATCTATCACATATTGTAAATGTGTCAAAAAGGAAAGCGACCAAGCTACTTTTGCGTTGAAAAATAGACATATAGAAGCTACAAGTTTACGATCTGGCCCAGTGTTGGAAAAATTTAATCCGATTTGCGAATAAAAATTAACGATTAAAAAGTTAATCGAGGTTGATGATAAGGATTAATACTTCCAATCGTCGATTAACGGTTAATTTAATCAAATCGTTAATCATGATTACGATAAAGTCACAGATTTTCGTCGTTTACAGTATTATTTAGTTTAAATAAGCTCAATTTGCTCATTTTTAAACGATTTCAAGAAAGTGGAGGTAAGGTCTCATCTCAATTCGAATGATTGACTTTTTTGCATATTTTATCAAAGATTTAGTTTGATACCAAGAGTAAAGACAACGTACATCATTTGTGTGTTAACCATTTATTAAATCACGATAAACGGTATTTCGAATTTTTCGATAATTGAACAAAAATTAAACATTTTTAACAAAAAAATACGAAAGATAGAAAATACTTTCTTATAGGATATGTGCATAAATGCTCTTAGTATTAATTATAAAATTTATTATCATTTTTTGCCGTGATTTAAATTACATTTCAGAATCCCTTTTTCTTCGAATAAATCATCTGAAATTCTGTGCGATCTAGGTGCATTCACCATGGTCGCAAATGAAAACATCCTCTCTATAGAACCCGATGATGGCATAAGTGTATTGTATATTACAATATAAATAAATTTTTCAAAGGTGGGTAGCGATTTAAAAGGCTTAATTCACGACTTTTTTCAGAGAAAAAATTTGAAACTATTAAATCGGACCTCTGTCGAGAACTAACAATTTCAAACTCACTGCCAGAATCTGAGTTAAAATAAAAAAAATCGCTCTCTTTCTGTTTATTTTTATCTCTACTAGTTTGATTTTCAATTTGTTGATCTTGTTCAGATAATTCTAAACATAATGTTGTTTTCAGACATCTTGAACCTTTTTTTTGGTGTCAGGATCAACACATGTCAATCATCGGTTCTTGAACTTAGGATAAACTAAGGATGCAATAGCAGCATTTTTTGCACTTTCATTAGAAAAACTTAAAAATTCTCCATAACGCTTTTCCACACTTTCTAAATATTCTCGTACCAGAGGTTTGCAATACTTCAGATTTTGACGTTCCAGCTTCCGTAACTTTTTCTCACAGAAATTAAACATGGAGCAACAATTCCATAAAATGTATCACCCTGCAGTATATCCAAAGCAATCGCCAATGGCGCTGCACATTGCAAATATTCTTCGATATACTGGAAATCAGCATCTTTAAGTGAGTTTTTAATCTCAAATGCCTTGGCTAGTGGCAAGCGTTTGGTTCTTATTTTCGAAATATATTTAATTGCATCATAAAGACTGTTCCATCTTGTAGCTCCTGGACGAGTTAGTGTATGCCCGAGAAAGTCTTGCATAATCTCTGCAGATTTCGGTCGCCCAGCTGCACTCCAGAGTTCACTACATTTTCCCATAACATCAGTGTGTGTTTTCCCCAATAATGTAGATTTATTAGATAATATTTTTTGCACATCAGAATTTGCAATCAAATTGAAAATGTACGCATTGCAACGCATGTGAAATGGTCGCGAAGTATTTTCTGACATTTGGTTCATTGGATGCATGTCTTCACTTTCCATACAAATCTGGTCTTCATCATGATCTGTCGCATCGTCACTTTCGCTGTTTTCATCGTACTCTTCATTGGCATCGAATTCGAAAGATGTCTGGTTTATGCCAAATCCGTTAAACGCTTTGACAAAATTTGTACCGTTGTCACCCACCATTGATGTAAATTTAGATGGGTCAAGATTGAATTCTGAAAATATTTCCAATAACATGTCTTTTATTCGGTCGTGCGTATGTGCTCCCCTGAATCGTCGACAAGCTATAGCAGCTGAGCGTCTTTTCAAATCTGCATCAATTCAATTCGCAGTTACGCCGAGAAAACTTCTTTTTTTGCCCGACCAAATATCGGCGGTAGTTCAAACGTAATTAACTGATGCAAGTTTTTCTTTAATTGCAGACATTTGATAATGACTGTTTGGCAATTTTTTTTCTTGGTGATCGCTTTCCAAACAACTTTAGTCCAATATTTTTAATATTTAAGTCTTCCATCATTTTTGTAAAATCAGGGATCCTCTATGGCTTGTAGAGGTGTTAAGGAATGAACGAAATAGTTAGCAATATTAACTTCAAAATGTTCTTGTGTTACCATGTCCTTTTCCATTGAAAGAGTGTTGTCGGCCGTTTTGACATTAGTTGTTTTCTTAGTATTGTTATTCTTCATGTGATTTTTATAATCTTCTAGTACATCTGAACCATGTTTTCTTTTCAAGTGTCCAACAAAATTCGAAGTTGTTGTTCTGTATCCTTCAATCACCGTTTTTTTTCTGATGGACACTTTATTCATGTTGCAGCAAGAATCTTGTCGGAAGACTAGTTTGAAGAAGGTGCTGTCAAAACAGAAGATGAAAAAGATGATTCCGTTGTTAGATTTTTTCTCGTGCCTCCCGTTGAAGATGTAGCTAGATTTTCATTGCCGATTTCACTTTATCCACTAGAATTCACACAATTAATAATAATATCTTCTATATCGATGTCGGCTTGAACGTATATATCCATTTTGAATACCGTAGGAACTTTAACTTGACAGACGTGCGCACGAAAAAGATATATTTTACTTACTAAACACTCAGTGTGCCAAATAATACTGCATACACATCAATGCAAAATGCACGTATACCCAAAACCTACGTATACCCACCCTTTGTTTACACAAAGCCCAGTCCAGACTCTTCGTCTTGCACAACGTTTTGCCTGCGCAGTCAAAATGTAGCAAAATTGAAAGAGCGTCCAGACGGTGCACATCTTACTAACTTCTTTGCACAGTTCATGGATATTTAAGCCCTACCAGCTCAAATATTGCTGCAACTGCACAGTTCTAGTTCTAAAACGTTGCATTTTTCCCGTCCCCACGCAACATTTTGCCTGCAGCGTTTTGGTTTGCGCAGGCAAAATGTTGTGAAAGACGTAGCGTCTGGACCGGGCTTAAGATTCAAACAAAAAGATAAGCGCATTTAGTGATTGGTTTGTGAGTAAATGACATAAAACATTTCTTTAATGTAAACAAACTAATAACGAATGCATGGAAATTTCATATGATTTTCATCGGTAAATGTAATTACTCCACTCTCTGCATGACAATATCATCGTTTATTCAATTATTCAAGATGTTAAAAAATTCTCTGATGAAAAAGGAACAAAGTTATCATCAATGTATATACACCTACTCAAATTTTCATGTGTATGCATTGATCATGAGATTGTTCCTTTTTCATCAACTTCAATAAATGAATAATCGATGATAATGTCATGCAGAAATTAGAGTTATAACATTTTTCGATGAAAAAAGAATAAGGTTGTCTTAACACATGCAAGTAGTCCACTTCCTGCATTGCATTATAATAGGGAAATGAAATAGCCCTATGATGATTTGTTTATTGTCTCGTGGTTAGAGCACTATCGCATAAATCGCAGGTCCCAGGTTCAAGTCTCTAACTTTAAATCAATGATTTTAAAAAGTTACCAATTCAACAGTAAGTAGGAGATAAGAACCTCATTTGTCCGGAAGTGACGACAATGGAAGCGCTTCCCTCTAAAAATTCACTAAGAAATAATCTAGAAATCCGTCTTTCAAAGTCCCGCTTAGTTAGTTGTATTGCAGTTGCAGTATGCTGGTAAAAAAATAACACCTTAAATTTTTAGTAATACGCTTACAAACTCAGGAATCCTAGATAAATTTAATCTGCCTTTTAATTTAATTTTAATGCCAAGTCTGGTCTGGCCGGCACATTAGTTCTTCTGAAGCGGTTTGGCACCTTTTAAGTTTTTCTGCTACGAGGGACATCGGCCACTTGTAAATCTAGATATCTATTTTGAAGACAGTCAAAGAGTTTACTTCATTCCTAAAGATGTGATGGAATGGTTAGAAAATCCGAGACAAACAACTTTGCTGGCATTTTTACTGTTTTATAAAACAGATCAAATATCGCCAAACACTGTTATACCATGAAGTATCGTCATATTACACTTATAATGAGCAACAAGGTACGTTCAACCGTAGAAGACGTGGGAAAGCTGTGGATGGTGAGCCTGGCATTTTCAAAAATCATGTCATGGAAGGAGCGTATACCGTGCATCGAATGCTACTATTTACGCTTAGTTCTACCTAAAGTTCGATGAACTACTTCTTTTGCCAAACTGCAAAAAGTTGATGGTATCCTGAATCCCACTTACCCATAGATATAGAGAGTACTGGATCCGCAACCGGTCGTGAGAGCCGAAGCAATTGGCAACCTGCGCTAAAGTTGTGTGAAGTTGTGGTTTGAGGCGATATGCTTTTAATTTAGCACTCCATTCACGGCGAAACACGTTCACATTTAAAAAGTTTTTAATTTTAAAGATCGCGCGTACGTAATCGGAACTTTAATTCACTGTTTTAATTAAAAATTTATGAAATTTCCAACCGCTTTGACACATGAGTTTTCCCGCGTGGTTCGCGCTCTTTTCGATTTTCTTTTGCTTTGACGTTCGAGTTTTCCGTGAGAGTTGTTTGTTGTTTATACTCAAACTGAAATGAAATTTCGTTGGTGTGCGCGGGTGTCAGTGGGGGAAGCGATTCTTCTGAAGAGAGAAAAGAAAAACCTGTGTGGTAACAAAGGGGAAGGAGAAGCAGAGGGAATCACATAGTTTCGAGAGCGTAAGTTATTTATAACTTATTTATGTGGCAAATTTGCTTCTCACATGGACGAGTACACAGATTCTCGTTGCTCGTCCATTTGTTTATATGTCTTTGCACTTACCAAACTGCCTACAATGCGAGTCATTTGCTTCAGATCAACACTAGGATAACGCAATGGCCGAAGCATGCATCAGGGACAGTCCGTAGTGCTTGCGGAATTTGTTTGTATTCGGTAATTTGTTGTAGGCTTTCAGATGCTGCACAATTATGGCAAAAGGAGCAATTAAATTGTCATTAGAGTAATATGCAGCTAAACAATGATAATGAGCTCACAGATGAATTACGTGAGAGTAACTTGAATCGATGCTTGCTGGATATCCAAGACATAGTTACGTACATGGAGGTAAGGGTTCGGCCACATTGCGATTTTACAGTCGTAACCAGCGATTTTTAGACGCGAATACGAACACACTGCGACAAGATCTCCGAAGGAACTTCAAGCATGCGCAGAACTAATATGCTCATTTGAAGGTATGTCTTTGCCAGGAACACATGCGCTAACTCATTTGTGCGCTATGCAAGAAACTTCCATGCACGTCAGCGTCAAATGTCCAAATGATGTGCGCCTGCGCGAGTATCATAAAAACTACCTACTAAACTGGTTTTAGGATAAATCGCAAATTTCTGCGACTGCTGACCTGGAAAAAATTGTCGAAAATCGCAGTGTGCGGGCTTCCATTTAACCATGTGTAACTTGCGACAGAAGTGCGGCTAAATAGTCGTAGTCTGTTGCATCCCTAATTCCTCTGACGCAATATGGCATGCCCAATATACAATAGGGTACACAGCGAAAATAAATTATAATGCATCGGAACTAGTTGAAATATTGCAGAATTATCTCACAATTTGGGCAGAGGAACAATGTACAATATTCGAGCAAGTATGTCAAAGCATAGCTGTTGATTTGGGGAATATCCTGTTTTTAGATGCGCCCGGTGGTACGGGAAAGACGTATCTCGCAAAAGTCGTCTTGGTCCAAAAACGCAATCAATGCTAAATTGCCCTCGCTGGTGCCTCATCTGGCATAGCAGCTACATTGTTACCCGGAGCCGGAGGGAAAACCGCCCATACAATTTTTTAAATATCAATTAACTTGGAAAATACCAAGAGTCCAGTTTATGTTACGCAATGACCATAAACAATGCACAAGGATCAACTTTTTTGCTAGCAGGTGTAGATTTGAGTGTGATTTGCTTTTCGTACGGTCAGTTATACGTGGCTCTTTCCCGTATAGTAATCAAATAATTTATATGCGTATTTTCCAGAAAATTGGACCGGACAAAGTCGTGGGCACAGCAAGTCTAAAATAAAATATATACAATATTATGGAATTGTTGATTTAATCCGAAGTTGGAAATAGATTTAATTTTATATCAAGTATTTAACATTATCAATGAATTATACGTAATGTGAATGTGAATAAAATTCTAGCAACCGAATACTTAAATGCTTACTAAAACAATTAAATTTTAAGACAAAGTAATTCAATTATCAACCATGGGAGAAGTATTTCCTAAACTGCTTAATTGTAGCAATACATACATAAGTCCTCATTATGAAAACGCTGCAGACGAAATAAAAAGTATATAACTCGAGGCTATTATTACTGGTTTTAATTTTATTTTCTCTCAATTCATATGAAGCCTCTAAGATTTACCAGAGAATCATTTTTTGTAAAAACCATAAGAAATGATTGAAACACATGCAACTGTACAGAATTTTCAAACCTTGATATAAGCCTAGTTATCGCAAAAATATGATTGTGAAAAGAAAAGAAAAAGCGATGAGCTGATTACTTTCGGTGATAAGGTTAACAAAAATAAACACGTCAAATTCTATTTAATCCCTTTTCCTATAGATTACATGCGTTTACAATTAAGATAAGATATTCCTCGTCATAGACACACATCATTCGACAATACTGTTTGGTAAACGTAGCTGAAAGCGTCTGTGCAGGATTAAAGCTTGTATTCTTAGAACTATTGCATATTGTTCGAGTTTTCTTGCCAACTACTCGTATACACTTTCATGAAGCAATATTTGTTCTTACATATGAACGGAACATGTATGTTTGTTGAAGTTTATTTTTGTAAATAATGTGTTCATTTATCTTGAAAAACTTACTGAACTGTACTGGAAAAAAGTATTAAGTGTGTATTAAGTTCAAGAGGGACAGAGATAATCGAAATTTTCATTCGACTTTCATTCAGTTAGCAGCTAAGCTTATGCTACGATTTTATGTTTACTGAAGCATTTATTTCAACAAGTGATTCATACTGAAAGCTTAATATATCGGATTACAGTCAATAGCACTTGGGGTCGTTTTAATTCGGTTTCTGTGTAGTCCAACACAATAATAATGCCTGGCGTAGGTACGTAACGATAAATTGATCTTTGGGCTCTGTTCTTTTGCATATTAGAATTTGTTTTGTTACTCTTAGTAAAAAGATAACGGAGTGGATGATGTACTCGTATTATTTAGGGGTACAATTTGTTTTAGGAAAGCGGAAGTAGCTTAAGAATATGCCCAACTACTAAATGTTCCATCTTGTGGAGGTAGTGAATCATTCCCAAATCAAGTAAATTAAAATTTTTCTCAAAAAACATGCCTTGTTTCAGTCTTATGGAATCAATGGTGTCTAGTATATGAGTCCCTATATTTTGCTTTAACGTCTGATTAAGTTTGAATTCTCCTTCACCCATAGAGTATTTAATGGTCCAGCTTGAGCCATATTATCTGAGTATCTGCTTTGATTCAGCACCCACATCAGAAGAATCATCGGAACAATTTTTAGTTTCGACTCATGGGATTTGGTGTTAAAAATTACGGCACCAGATCCGAGCATATCAGCCCTTGAACCACGCCCTACTGATGAAATATTTGCAAAAGAACAAGTCGAAGTAGCAGGAGAGCTAATGCCAGGAGTGTTTTTTTAAACGAATTAGTATCTCAACATCTTCTGAATATCAAAACTTGGCATATACGAGTACAGATTCCATAAATTGAGTTGAAATACTAAAACTTGATTATTATTAATTTGAATTTACCGCCATTTTGTTTTCAGTGTGTTGATCTCAGTAATTGAGCAGTCGTGATAACATATCAATGCTTCAAACCATTTCTAAAATTTTACTTATATTCACGGGCTTATTTCGACCAAAAAAAAAACACAATTCGTTAGTAAATAATGCTTTATTCGACGTTTCAACCACTTTCGTGGTCTTCTTCAGGATAATAATTCAAAGGAGTTTACATTTCATTCATATATACTGCCTACTTTTAATTACCCGAATTACTTAATTGCTAACAGGCTGCAGTACACCTCGCTAATTCCATCCGTGTCCGTTTTTTGTTCATTGTATTTGCCGTTGTTTTTATGATTAACGCCCCCAGAATCAACCTTTTTTTGTAATTGCGCTCCTCGTCCATTATTGTTGTGTTCGAAAAATCAGGTGGGTGTCCCAGCTGTGCGCAATGTGCTGCCAGTGCCGTTTTGTTGTTGTTATCGCTCCGTAGGTCCGATTTGTGTCCTGCAATTCTATTTTTCATCCATTGTTTGGTTGTTCCAATGTATACCATATTGCAGTTGTTGCATGGGATGTTGTAGATGATGTTGGATTGGTATTCTTGCGGTATCTTGTCCTTGCTTGTCGTGTATATTGAGCTCAGCCTGTTTTTTTATTTTTGAATCCCAGTTGCATTTCTGCGCAGCCCTTGATGACGCTTTTGAATTTTTCGGAGAGGCCTGGGATGTATTCCATGGTAGCGAAAATTGGACGCCTTTCTGTTTGCTGTGCCGGTGTATTTTCGTTTTCCACTCTGTCGTACTTATCGAGGAGGCTGTTGATGAGTTTGATTGGAAAACCGTTCTTTACCAATATCGATTTTATTTTCTTGTTTTTTTCCCGGTAGCAATGGTCACTCATATTGAGGATGCGGTGGATCATGTTAACCATAAAAACGACGGCAAATACAATGAACAAAAAAACGGACACGGATGGAATTAGCGAGGTGTACGGCAGCCTGTTAGCAATTAAGTAATTCGGGTAATTAAAAGTAGGTAGTATATATGAAATGTAAACTCCGTTGAATTATTATCCTGAAGAAGACACGAAAGTGGTTGAAACGTCGAATAAAGCATTATTTAATAACGAATTGTGTTTTTTTTGGTCGAAATAAGCCCGTGAATATAAGTAACATTTCTAAAATTTTTATCAAAATTTGTACACAGCTGTACTGCCTAGGTCTGTTGCAAATGTATGTCTCCCCAGTATCACGTGTTGTTGTTGTAATCGTTAATTTTGAGTCGGCTGTAGCTTATTATAGGTTAACCTACTACCTACTCCGAAGAAACTAGGACAGGAGTTTACGACAAATTAAAGGGTCGCCTTTTGATGAATTGAATTTACTGTTATTAACATTGTTGGATGATTTTTTCAGATCTTCCGGATCAAAGATGTCTAATCGGGACAGGGGGCACACATATTTCATGCATTTCCCCTCCCCTGCACACCTCGATGCAAAAAGTGTAACTTTAAAACTTTATTGGCTACATATGATGAAATTTTTTTAAAGGTCACGCCCTATATGAGGAGAACCCTTTTAAACACCCTATAACAATTTTTTTTGTATTAGAACTTTAAAGACGACACAACTTTTGACCTATTCACCAAATTTCATGTTTCTGGCTTATGTGGTTTGTGAGAAAACTTGTTGTGGCACGCGGACAGAAAGGTTGCGATTTTAGTAGGGTCCATCAAAAGCTGCTAGTATAACATGCCCTGGTCGATCATGGCAAACAAAATTACGAGTCGAGGAAGTTCAACAATAGTTCGAGTAGCTACCTGTAATTACGAAGAAGAATTACTTAGGAAAAAGTTTCAATAACAGAAGTAAATAATCAGAATTTAAAAATAAGGCCGAGGAACAAAGGAAAGGCTGTTAAGTAAAACAAGCTAAGAAAAAAATTGAAGATTTTAAATCTATGAAAGTCACGGCATATCTATGCAAATGGAATTCTCAGATTTTAACCTTTCATGACCTTGACGTTTAGAGGGACTCGATTATTTACGATGCGCTTAGCTTCTAAAGCATCCTTTCAGTTATAAAACACACTGATCAAAACATTGGATATCATTCTAGAGCGCCTTAAAAAAGAAGCTTCATCTAACACCACCGAGAAAAAATTAATCAAATAAAAAAGGAAACTTTTGGTTGGAATATTTCATTTGACGTCATTGACTACTATTCAATCTAAGAAATTAAAACTGCGCCAACAACCCAGCATAAACAAGTCGAGGTTTCAGAAGAGTGCTTCTACCAGAAGGGTATTGTAAAATAATTATTAATTCAAACAACGCGTTTTGTATATCAAAACACGACATATATTCTATAAAATGAGCTCGGAAAACTAATATACGGCCATGATGTATTTCAATTCACCACCATTTTATTTTCAATATGTTGACCTCATTATTTTAGTAACCATGAAAACATATCAATGTTACAAAACATTCCTAAAGTTTTCAACAAAATGTCTTCATATCTGTTGTATATGCATATCTGCACAACATCACTTGTCATTGTTGTTATAATTGATAAATTTTCAATCGCCTATAAATTGGCTTTTATAGCCCGATTTTTATAGAATTTTCAGATAATATGCATTTAATATAAAATAATCTCAATTCAATTTTCGATTTTATAGATGAAAACGTCAAATTCATAAAATGTACTATTATTAAAAAGTTGATCGAATTTTGACTCCTGAGGTATTTGTTGCCCTTGTCCTCATAAAGGCCTACTTCCTTGATTTTTTGAAATTTTCGAATCAAAAGTGTTCAATCGCTAGAAGGGCGACACAAAATATTCATACATTTTCCCTCCCCCTGCACTCCTTGAAGCAAAAAGTGTCATCAAGTTCTCATCAATACCTTTCATTTTATACCCATATTGACAGTTTTGCTAAAAAAAACATTTGTAAGGGTCACCCCCATGTATGGCGGGATCTGCCTAAAAATCTTATAAAAATTATTTTATAACATTCTGAAACTTTTAAGAGGGTACCACTCCTGATCTATTCACCAAATTTCATGTTCGCGAGAAAACTTACTGTGACACACGAATGGACAGACAGACAGGTCACGATTTTGGTAGGCTATTGTAAAATTATTTTACAGTACCCTAAATAGATCATTTCGAAGTGAACCGTCGTCCTCCAAAACAAGGTCGTTGATGAAAATAAGAAAAAGTAAAGGATCCGGAGTTGATTCTTGTGGCGCACCCGAAGTACTCGTACGAAGAAAAGTGCAAGGTTTTGTCATTGACTCCAAGTATAAGGACGAATTTGCGCTTGAGTGGATTTGTGAGGAATCTTTAGACAATCATTGAAATTAGAAAAGGACAGGAAACAATATACGAAAGGATCACGAGAATCATGCAGGGATGAGGTAAGGTATCGATAGCGTACGAACTGAGGCAAATTATGAAAACTCTTAACAGAATGGATATAGGACCAAAATGGCTTCGTCTGATTAGCATTTTCAATGTATCTATATTATTGTTTTGAACAGTGATATCGTATTCAAAAGTTAAGCAGCCGTTTAGACTCTAGACATCGAAGATGTTTCTAGATTGTTGTGACAAAGTCAATACGTTGAAATAGGGTTACTTAGTACTGGGCTCCGTGGTACGCAGGATTCGTGGGCAATGAGCAGGCTGACGTATTGGCCAGGAACAGAGCAGCAAATAGCAATAGAACTGGGATGAGATTCATTAGAAGGGTTAAAGAAACGGAGGACAGAGAATATAATAGGCTCTGGGGAAGTATATCGAGGGCTGTTTCTTGACACCTATGACGAGAAAAAGTTTAAAGCTGATACCAAAGTTGGAAAGAAACATTTAAGGAAGCTCTGCACATTCGAACAGCATCTAAAAAAGATCGGTCTGAAAGAGAAGGGCAAGTGCAGGTTCTGGGATTTTGCTCGAACACCTATCATACCGCATCAGTTTCCTAAGGAAAACTGAAGTATGAGAGCAACTCTATGCACACCATAGGAATGGGGGCATCAAAGTACAAATTAAATTTGCAAAAGAAAAATTCGTAAATTTCCTCTGAACTGCTTCGAGTTAATAATAAATATGGTATTTGTATTTAGGCATCCAGACGAGACGGATTTTCTAAGGTATTTCAGACTAGGGAGAAATAAAGACCAGTAGCAGAATGAATTTCTCGAAATATATTGGCATGACGCAGTAAAAAGCCAGCCATTTTTGATGCTTTACTTGCGACACGCAGAACAGAATTATCAAACTTTAGTTTGAAGTTGAAACGACTCTTAAGTCATAAGTTTGTGAAAACGTACAAGAGAAAAGTCATTAACAGAATAATTGTACAAAGCAAAAGATGTAATCAATAATTTTGTTTATTTGGTACATGCAGGCAAATTCTCTATTTTGTTTAAAAGCCGTCGGGCCTTGCTTTGTTGTGTGAGCAGACGCGTTTCGACTACTTCGAGTCATCTTCAGTGTCTGACACTCACAACAAAGCTAGGCCCCACAGCTTTTAACCAAAAAAAAAAAACAAGATGTAACTTGGTATTTACGGAGTTTTAGATAGCTAGGTAAGTTAAGCAGCACGTTCCACTGATACGCTCCGATGATTCTTTGGCTAGGTCGGTGACGAAGTAGGAGCCGAGAACATTGTTCTTGCAAGTGCCGGATATTTCCATAAGAGGTGAATCACTAAATCTTCCTCGTCCTTACATTTATAGCTCCGACAGAAGTCGTATGGACAATATCCAGCTAAGACACGCCCTCGTGTGGGGGATTCTCTTCCATTGTTTGGGAAGCTCTCGTGACTTCTGTCAAAGACACCTCCGGCCGTACCTTGGGTTGCCAGTTCGTCTGTATCACAGTTTTCCTTAATGTCCCTAGGTCCTGGCACCCAAATGAGGTGTACCTTTGAATGTCTCCACATCTCGGTTCGCAAAGGCAGAAATTCGAGCAAGAGACTTTATAGCCGCTTCGCTGGCACTGGAAATACAAATATTCAATCGAAACATCTGATTACATAGCTGTCAATTGGACGGCTCAATAATCTCCAACACTTCTGCTTGGAAGACACGATAGTAGTCTGGCAAGTGGGGCAAAAGCTTTACTTTATGAGTAGCAGAAAATACACCACTTCTCACTTTGTTGTTCGGTTTGGAGCCGTCGGTGTATAATTATACTGCACCTAATTCCCCTAATATCCCATTAGCCCATTCACTTCTGGTTGGGATTTGAGTTTCAAATTCTTTAACCAAAGATGTTTTGGCGATAATCGATTTTGTTTTGAATGTTGTCTGTCCTATCTCGTAGTTCACCGCAGCAATGTAATCTTAGTGCTGTGCACTTTGGTTGCTGCCAGATGAGTGAATTGGATGCAAGCCAAAGAAGCAGCACTGAAAGTGCTTTTGTAGTGGTATTACGGAGTGCCCCTGTGATGAGTAAGGCTGTTAACTTACGTATTTTTTCTATCTTTACTGTCTTAAGAATAGCAGGCTGCCAGAATACTGCCCGAACAGCCGCTTGGGAACTACTGGTAGTGTAAACTCAGGTGACAATACGACGTTGTAGCCCTTAAGTTGCTCCTACGGACATTTTTCAGCTGTCCAGGACACAAATGCCTTATCATCCCTTTTTGCAATATTATCTTCCAATAAAAGCTTAGAACCCAGGATAAGCCCCATGCTATGTTCTTGGGGTTTATATCTTGGGACTATATTTCATCGTAAGGAACAAGAGTTCAATTTTGTTGGAGTTGAGACTTAGTCCACACTCTCGACAACTTTCGCGAAAGAATGTACAT
The DNA here is from genome assembly GCA_963969285.1 of Odontomyia ornata. Taxonomy (NCBI): domain Eukaryota; kingdom Metazoa; phylum Arthropoda; class Insecta; order Diptera; family Stratiomyidae; genus Odontomyia; species Odontomyia ornata. The sequence goes on along the minus strand of OZ017738.1, from coordinate 123,578,676 downwards.
ATAGGATAAATTTCCCTCATATGGCGGTAGCGGATGGTTGAAATCGAGGTTATTTAAACGACGTCATTCATTTGAGGTAGTAAATTCGTCAATATTCTTTGGGGAACAGAAGAGGATTTCATCAACGGCTATTTTGAATATAAGGGCCCGTTCGAGCAACTGATATTGCAAAAAGTAAATTTAAAGTTGAAACTATATTAAGATGATTTAATATTTCTGTGTAAACTATGATTTTAATGTATTCAATAATAATGACTTTCGTGAAATTCCGCTTTACTAGTTTCACTCCTAAGTAACTCTTCTTATTTTTGCCAAAACTCTCAAAATTCCTCAAGATTAAAATCTTGCCTACTCTTGTTTGTATTATTCATTCATTCCGCCTACTTTAAACTCTTAATTCTTACTGTATGCTGATGATCTGAAGATTTTTAGACGAACTTACTTCTTCTTTGTAGCACGACAGCCTCTATCGGGCCTTCGCTTCCTGCAAATAGCGCCTCCAACTGTCTCGGTCTATTAACCGCGTCCTCTAATTTCGAAATCCGAACAGCGATGAACTGTCTTCGTCAACCGTGTCAATCCAGCGTTTCCTCGGTTTCTTCACTGGTCTCCTGCCTTCAGTTCTCCCAGCGAATACCTTTTTGGGTACCCGTTGTTCTTCCATACGATTCATGTGTCCAGCCCATAGCAGCTTCCGCAGTCTTACAATCGTTGAGACCTCCAGTTAGTCAAAAATTTCATACAGCTTATAGTTGTATCGAATTCGTCATTGGTCCCCGTTCAGCTTTGCTCCGATTATTCGCCTCAGGACCCGTCGTTCAAGGGCGTTCAGTATATTTGCGAATGCTTGGGTTAGGGTCCATGTTTCACACCCATAGTATAACACAGGTCTTATCACAGATTTGTATACTTGGAGCTTTGTTTTCCTGTGTATACAGCTCGTCTTCAAGATCGTCAAAACTGAATAAAATATTTTATTTACGAGCTGTACTCTTCGGCGTATTTCGTTTCTTTCATTACCCGTCTTCGTTATTTTGGCGCCTAGATATACAAATTCGCCAAAAGTTTCGGTACTGTATTCGCCAAGTGTGATATTTTGTGTATTTTTCCTCGATTGCGTCATGAGCTTTGTTTTATTTTCATTGATTTGTAGCCCTGCTAGTTTTGGTTCACTGTCGAGTTTCAGGAAGAGTTCTTTGGCAGTTGTTAATGACCGTGGCAAATGTTGATGTCGTCTGCATAGGCTACTACTTGGCTCGAATTGTATAGTAATGTACCTCGCTTATCCACAGGTAGCTTCCTTATGACGTACTCCAGAGCCAAATTGAATAGCAATGGGGCCAGCCCATCTCCCTGTTTTATTCCGATATTTGTGTCAAAGGCATCGGTGAGTTGGTTATTGATGCAGACTTGGGAGGTCGCCGACGTCATTGTCATCTTGGTAAGACGGACTAATTTGGCTGGGATGCCAAAGCAAAGCATTATTTGGTATAGTACGTTACAATCAAATACTGTCGTATGCTTGCTTAAAGTCAACGAAAATTTGGTGTACATCTATGTTGAACTCCGAGCATTTTTCAAGTACCTGCTTGACTGTGAATAATTGGTCTACTGTCGATCTACCTGCTCTAAAACCACCTTGATACTCCCCAATAATACTGTTGGCGTATGATCCGATTTTATTTTCTAAGCTCTTTGAAAATATTTTGTACGCCGTACAAAGTAGTGATATGCCTCTATAATTTTCGCACTGTAACTTGTCACCTTTTTGTGGATAAGGAATTTAATCGATTGGCTCCACTCTTTCAGCATATGTTCTTGTTGCCAAATGTGCTGGATGACTTTGTGAATAGCTTTATGAACACTGCTGGCACCATATTTGATGAGCTACCCTGGAATCCCATCGATGCCCGGCGCTTTATTATGCTTTTGGGCTTTGATGATGGAACAAACTTCATCCAAAGTTGGTGAGGCCAATGGAGGCTCTCCACAAACATCTATAGACTTCGATGTTCTGGAGCTGTGCGGAGGATTAAGGAGGTTCTTGAAATATGATGCCCATCTTTCCTTAATCCTGATTTCATCAGCGATGATATTGCCGATGTCAACACGACAGAGCGTGGTTTTGGGGTGATAACCACGTTACAGGCTTTTCACTACTTTGTATGCTTGTCTTGTGTTGTTGCTCGCTAAACTTACATCTATACTTCTCAGTTGGTCGTCATAGTATTTTCTTTTCTTAATTTTTATCTTATTCGCTACTCTTCGGAGATTTTCATAGTGTTCTCTCTTCGTCCTGGTTTTCCTAGCTACGTAATCTTTGTACGCCTGATTTTTTTTGTCTAACGCATTCTGTCACTCGTTGCTTGTCTTTAACGATGCGTCTGATAAGATGGGAGCCAGCTGGTTGTCGAGGGTCTCCTTGAAATATTTGGCCTATTAGTCTTAGAAGCAATCAATCGCGCGGTGAAGTTGTTGGGAGTCGGGACACTGGGAAGGTCATTCATCTGATCTGGGATTATACTGTCCTGTTTTTTCTCGTTTTTTAACTCATCGTCATGATTGCACGACAGAATAGATATAGATAGAAGGAAACTTTGAATTGCTTGGAAGTCTTGAAATGTGTAAGATTTCGCGGTCCCATATAAAAATTTGCTTTAACGAAAAATAAGCAAGTAAAGTAAATGAATTTATTCAGCCCCAAACCGCGTGGCTGATTTGATTGAAATGCGAAGCTTACCTTCTAGGTGTGTCTATTCTGTGGATTGTACTTCCGTGTCAATGCCGGAATCAACGACTTCTTTGTGCATACTGAGATTTTTCACTCAAATAGCAATAAGATAGGAACCATAGAGACAAAAATGCTAAATTGAATTTTTGAAATCATTTTTCTTCCAATCACATTGTGATACATTATGCATAGGTTATTCAACTTCACTTGCAAATTATTATACCGTTAAACCCGTAGGCTACTGATAAACTATTATCTAATCGCTTCTTTTTGAACTATACGTGAAGATATACATACTTGCCTTCTCACTGCTGTTTTCCAGCTTACATACCTCTTTGGAAAATTAGACACTTTACCAGAATTTCAAAAACAACTGTTCAAATATAAGCAATTCTAAGGTACCATGTTCATGAAACGTTTCATTCTTTCTGTTTATCTTTCGCCTTACTATTTGCATTCTTTATAAATTCAGCAAGTCTCGAAGAAGTCCAAAACTGTCGTTATTTGTATTTAAATATTGCAAGATTATTTCTGTTTCAACCAATTCAGTAAATATTTGTCACAGAAATGTTAACTGTTGGGAATATATTTTTATCAATTTGTCCATGAATGCGATGCGTAGAAAGTTTATAAATGCATTTCTCATCTTTCGTTTACAGCATGATTCGAGGCAATCCAGCAATTTTAGTTTCAACAAGAGCCGCTTATCTATACCGACGAGATGACTTCACGGTGAGTTGAATGCATTTGTGATTTTACTAGAGGTGAAAATGTGTTTTATCTATACTTCTATGTGTGTCTCGACTTTATAGATTAGACCGTTTATTTATATTGTTGGAGTCCGGTTCGTCGGCAGTCACACGACGTGCTGCAGCCAAACAGATTGGCGAAGTTCAAAAACTTTACCCACATGAACTGCACAACTTACTGAATCGACTTGTTGGGTATTTGCATAATTCATCATGGGAAACGCGAATTGCAGCAGCCCAAGCTGTTGAAGCGGTTCTCAACAATGTTCCACAATGGCAACCAAAGCCTTGTGCAATTAAAAAGGGTGAGCTGAACGTTCAGAAATGTGTTTGCTAATTATTAAGTGACACACACTTAAATAAATATTTATAATATAAATTTTCTCTTATATTTAGAAGACAATGTTTGCGACAGTAGCTCTGGATCAGAGTCTCAACTTTCCTTTGACACATTCGATCTCGCCCAAGTACTGCAACGGGGAGCCCGGTTGATGGGTTCAGAAGGTACAGAGTTCGATTTTGCAGAAGACAATGATAGTAACAGCAGGTAATAACAGATCTAGCTCTTCCAAATGAAATATTAATGCATCTATAATTTTCCCTCAGCGATCGACTTGTAAAGCAAAGAGAGCTACTAAATGAAAAATTAGGTTTAAGTCAAGCTAATAAGTTAGGTATAAACATAAACATAAGTGATCTGATAGCATTGGAAGACATGAAAAGCGAAAATAAAATTGGTAGTCTGAACAGTGATATGGTTCCTGTTCAAGATATTCTCTGTCTTCAGCCACAAACTTCTAGCTGCCAAAGTTTAAGCTGCCGTGAAATGAACCGCGCAAGAAGAAAGGCTCGACAAAGCAATGCAGCTAACTCGCATCCCACCAGCCTTAGCAGAAGCAGTTCTGTTAGTAACGGTTCCATTGACGAGCCTGAGAGAAAGAAGGTTAAAATCGATGTAACAAATAAGGTTGAAATGTTTTACAATATAAATCGTAAGTAAATACGAGCGTTGCATGTCTGTTTCGTTTAATTTGTTATTTCATCTCATTAGAACCTGTTCCTGATGCAACAGGCGTTTGGGTCGATGCGATAAGTTGGCCCTTGGAGCAATTTTCGTCGAGATTATTTTTGGATCTGTTCAATGCCAAGTGGGAAGTCCGTCATGGAGCCGCTACGGCTTTGAGAGAACTTATAAATTCTCATTCGTCGGGTGCTGGCAAATGTATTTACGCAACAGAGCAAGAGGTTAGTAAATAATTGTTGGAAACGTTTTCACTGTCTCACCTTTATTTGCACTAGATGATACAAAGCCATCACCGTTGGATTGAAGATGCAGCATTGCGCCTCCTTTGTGTTTTATCATTGGATCGTTTTGGCGATTTTGTATCGGATCAAGTTGTAGCACCGGTACGAGAGACTTGCGCACAAGTACTTGGTACACTGCTGAAACAAATGCCAACTGACAAAGTGACCAAAACAGTAAAAACACTTTTACAACTTATAAAGCAAAATGAATGGGAAGTGCGTCACGGTGGTTTGCTTGGGCTAAAATACATGTTTGTAGTTAGAGAAGATTTATTGCAAACATTCCTCCCAATGACGATCAATGATATATTGATGGGCCTCTTCGACAATGTTGACGATGTGGGCGCAGTGGCTGCATCAACTCTAATTCCTGTAGCTTCTTGGCTGCCGAAACTCTTGAATGAAACGCAAGTTTCGAAAATTGTTAAAATGCTTTGGGACTTGCTTCTTGAGCAGGATGAGTTAACGTCTGCATGTAATAGTTTTATGGGCTTACTTGCAGCAATTTTGTGCTTACCAAATGCATCACAGTGGATACAGTAAATTTTTCATGAAATGCAAAGAGGCATATGTATTATATTAACTCGTACATATTTTCTAGGATGGAATCAATGTCTATTCTTGTACCTCGCCTCTGGCCATTTTTAAGCCATAGCACTAGTTCTGTACGTCGATCAACCTTGCATACCCTCAAAACGTTAACAGCTAATACCGTAAATACGTATAACACTGCACCAATCAAGCAAACTCAATCAAATGGAAACACGTCATTATCATCAGTGGGCGACATGAATTTCGATTCGAAGACATTAGCCTTAAATTTTGGAGTAAGAGATTGGAAATCGCCGCTTTTACAAGAGGCATTGCGTCATGTTTATCAAAGAATACTCATTGAACCTGTGGAAGATATACAAGAGTTGTGTAAAGGAGTATGGACAAATTTGATTCGTAATGCGGAACTCTCCGCGTTGCTTCACGCTGCATGTCCTTTTGTCGCGTCGTGGATTTGTCTTGCTATGCAGCCCGCACGGCTTGCATTTGATCCATCAATTTTGGTTTCAGCAAAGCCAAACCAGAACAAAGTAAGATTCGAATCGTAAAGCAGTTTTTGTTCTGAGGAAATCAATAATCTATTTAACATTTGCTTTTATCAGGAAAGACGTCCTCGTCCAACGGATGATTTGGGTGGAAGTTCCAATTTGCAGCAGAAATTATATTTGGGTGGAAATGAGGCAACCCCATTAGATGTCCGCGAAAAGAATGTCATGAAGGCGAGGGTGAATGCTGCCAAAATGTTAGGCTTGCTTTCACACTATCTTGTTCAACCAGCACCAGGGGTGATATACACACCAGAGGTCGAAAGTCCCATTGATTGTTACACTAAAGTCCTTTTGGGTTATTTGAATTCACGATCGTCGTTACAACGTTTAATTTGCGGTATGGTTATAGCATTTTGGGCCTTGTCTGATCCAGAAGTTCGTCCTGGTCCATCACTGCTACAGGAACGATTAAAATTCTGCGTAATGGAATATGTGTATTATGACGAAGTGGCTGTATCTTTTACAAGGTTTGTAATTGTACCTTTTTTCACCGTTGCGTTTTTCTAACCACTTTTACTTTATAATTAAATTTATAGATTACTACAAGAAGCTCATGATTTCATCGCCACCCTTAAACAATATAAGGTTCCCATATCTGAGTTCGATAATTGTAAAATATTAACATTAGACCAAATACAAGCGCTGTGCACGACCATGACTGAACATTTAAAACAAAAATATGGACTGAAATCGAAAGTTGTAGATTTATTGGAAGAGCGTCGACGTAGCTTACAAAATTCGTTTCAACTAACTAGTGCAGAACAAAATAGCCACAATGTGAGGTAAGTGGAAAATATTTTTAATCGTTTAAAATTGCGATTTAATTGTACATGCATGTATTTAGCTTACTGGATCTAGTTTGCATAAAAATTCGATACATTCAACGTAAAATTTGATATTTATCTCCGATAGCCTACCAAATTGTTTTTCAGTATCATATGATTGACGTAAAGCACGTTAAAAGGACAAAGCAAATTAGATTCAATAAATATAATTCCCTTGTTCAACATGGAAAAATGCGGAAACAATATATTCGTGTTTTAACATTATTTATTATGAATAATTTATTCTCAAACGTATTTGGCTTACAATAGTTATTTTAGTTTAAAACAACTCGGTCACGACGTAGATTTGTTGGATATGTTTAAATTTCTGTTTTGTCCTCATCCTTTATACTTTCTTCAGCCTTACAAATCTTATCTTGGAGTTTGTACGCGTAAATTTGGAAGAGAAAATTCTTTATCGCAGTGTTGATTTTATTTTATGTGAAACGGAAAAATAAGTTCAGATTCAGGATGAATATATACGATGAAATTTTCGCATCGAAACGAATTCGGTTGATGAAATTCTCGTCTACCGAATGCATGTCATCGCAGTTTTTAGGGTTTGGTTTCGGAAACTACAACAGCTATAATCAAGTTGAACGTGATAACTTCTCCGACGTTTCGTTTTAGAAATTTTTTTAAATAGTCTATATATATATATATATATATATATATATATATATATATATATATATATATATATATATATATATATATATGTGTATATATATATATATGTGTATATATATATATATTTTTTTTTTAATTTTTTTTATTTTTTCTAACTCGATTCAAGAAATCCATGTTTAAGCGAAGTTGTTGATATTCAGAAAACATTGTTTCATTTACTGATTTGTTTGCACCCTTCTGCTTATTCGACTTGTTTTTATTTGAAGCAGTCGTATTCGCGATCGATAAATTGAGAGCAGTATGGAGTACCGCTGTAAATCTACTTGAACACTTTACAACCTACTATACATGACTGTAGTTTCATGAACTTTTGAATCTTCCTCTGTATATGAAATATGATTGATTAGTTCTATTATTTATGGATTATTCTTAGTTGAGCAAAACATTAGATTGGGGGGGGGGGGGGGGTGTTTGTAGTGAAAAGGGTGTATATAAATATCCGTAAAGGACTGTAGCGGTGGTCCGCTGCCTTGGCGAGAGAGGATGGTGGGTTTCGCCGAGAATGGCCTTGTCTGAGAACGCGTGAATGCGCTGGCAGGCTAGCATTGCGGTGTCGTGGGGCGGGTTATTTTCCCCAGCACAATGACCCACTACAAAATAAATTTCGCACCCACGAACTTCGAGGTTCAAAACATATCGACCGGAGTCGAGCCTGAGGTGACCTGCTAAGGGTGGAAATTGCTGGACCTGGAGAAAACAGACGGACTTGAGAGGACTTCGCGTCTTTACTGACGATACTTATTGCCCCCAAATAAGAGTGGGGCATCCAGGTGGAAGCGGTGCTCCTTCGCACTCCCCCCAGCCGGATCAAGATCCAAATGTAAGCGTGGCGATATATTTTCCATTGAGTGAAAAACTCATACAAACCTAATTCGAATGAATTTTTCCTTTCAATTAAAAATACAAAAGTGATAAATTTATGTCATAGTATTCTGTGAGGGAGTCACATAATCCTATGCCATAAATAGGCACGCGAGCGGAAGGCCACCTTACCCTGCAAAAGCACCTGTTACGAACGAAGAAGGGGTGAGCTCACCCGATGGCTAGCTCATCATAACGTTGAAGGGCCTGCCAACGTGGCGGGCCCCATATCCGTTCGGAGTGCAAATGGAAAGACTGAATCTTTTTCCTTAACTAAACATGTTTTATTCGAATGTGTTCCAAGAGCAACATATAATTTTTTTATGTAATCATCTTAATCCGGAGTAAATTCAACACATTAATGGACACTTCTTAAGTGAGCAATTCCAATTATTAATAAATATACTCGCCAATCCATCAATTAAATATGCCTTTCAATCATTCAAAGAAAAAAATATAAATTAAATAAGTTCGTAAAAATTGCACAGATAATCTGATTCAAAGCCGTCCCGCTCAATTCTTTTTATAGATGCCTCAATTTCTCTTTTTTTGTTTAGCAATAAATTTTCCTTTATTTAGAATGAGTAAATATGTATCATTTATATGTTTCAATAATAGTAAAAAAAAAACAAAACAAAGAAATAGGAACTTACCCGACATCCTCGCCGGGCGCCCGCTGGTGATGTGGGTGAATTACATTGATGTTAAAATTAATGAATCCAAATGGTGAGGAAAATTCCAAATCACAATTTTGCACTGTATATAACTCAACTTCCTTATGGTCACCAAAAATAATTTTTTCAATTAGACCTTTCATTAGTTACAGGAGCACTTAAACTAATTTATCCTGAGACTATTCTTCGAATAAACAAAAAAAGAAGGAGATAAAAGGATAACTGGGCATTCAGTACTGATAGTATAATTCCAAGCTCATGCCATCACGTTCTTCATATTCACATTGCCGAATCGGGTTCTTGTAGATAGTGTACCAACTCTTCGATCTTTTCGCTATTGGTTCCCGTTCGAGCTGCAACTAATTTTCTGAGGTCACCGATGGTATCATCAAGGTTGCACTTCACTCGAACCTTTTTGCCCAAGCGATCATTGCACGTTATTTCGATCGTCTTCGTGATAATTGGATTTATCCTCTATATTCGGCCGTTGTAATCCAGCTTGAGCTCATAGTCTGCCTCGGGCGAGTAGCTTCAGACCAATCGACAGACTTCCGAATGGATTGATTGATTGACAAACGACAATACTGGTGACTTTGGTTGTGATTCGTGTGAATAATTTACTTTTGCACTGTCGGTCGATGGTGATGCGTCGTCGACTACTTATCGCGGTAATTCACACTTGTTGGTGGCTTCGAGGTGTCGAATTCCGTGTGGAAATGGATTGCAAACAAACACGCAAACGATTCGCGACTGGGGAACGCACGACCCGTAATTGCTCTTTAATTCCAAAGGCTGGTTGTTGCATCAACGACTGAAATCTGGTTGCTACTGTTATTTTCTTGCATCACTCGACAGAGAGCTAGTGCGACCGTGCCGTAATAATAATTGTCACGTTTTTTCACTAAAACTACACTTTCCTTGTCTTAGGTGAATGTCATTTCACGTTGTAACTTGCCTTCTTTGCAGAGGAGCAAGCGTCTTCGTCGGTGAGATTTTGTTAAAAATATCGATTTTATGTGTAATTGGACCAATTTTATTCTTATTCCTTCGTCTTGGCTTTGTCGATCTCGCTATCGTCTTCTTTTCCCTTTCGATTATACGCGAAGCAGAGACGAGCGATTCAGTCTGTTGGCGGTGTTAAGGACTATCTTCCCAATTACGGCGCTTTCCGTTCCCGTTCCTAGGAGTGAAATCTATTGGGTCCGTAATTTCCGTTAGCCCCCGTATAAATAACAATTTGTATAGTCTCAGGTTGATGGGAGTGGGACACTTTCTTTGGCTTTGCGTTTTCTTTTTGCGATGAGTTTAGTACACTAAAAGAGAACAAATAAGCTTTTATTCGCGACGAAAACGAACGAATCAACGTTTGATCAAATGGCGATGATCAAAACAATTTTCCACGTACGTCCCGAAATGAGACTTTTATTCGATGGGCCGGCGCGGTTCTCGCGGCGCCCGCTCTGTAACAGACTCCTCCAAATGCAAGATCCTGAACGATATTCGTGATGGCTTGGATGAGAAACTCAAGCATGCGCGACAAAATGCACACTGGAAAGGGAACATGAACATGCATAAAACAAGCAATTCGCGTTATTGATGAACAGACGGGTTCACTATTCTATGATTCACGGCGATAATCTACTTGCCGTATCCGCGAATGATAACTTTTTGCCTCTAATCCGTGTCGCCGCATAGGTCATTCGCGACGTCCACCATGCTTCGCGATCAATATCAGACTCACGCTTGTTACCAATCGTCACTTTGCGGGACTAGTCGCAACGGTAGTTGACGAGCCTTCCATCCACTCTCGATTGCATTGTGGAAGTGCAATTCGTGAATAAGCTGCGTAAAGCGGTTGCCGTGTCCGAATTTTGATTGCAGATTTGAATTATTAATGTAATATAAGATAATAGTTAAGAAAAATTTAAATAATAATAAAAAGATAAATATCATAAAGAATTTAGAGGTAAAAAAAATTAAATTTAATATATGATTATGATATGATGCAATTAAAATTTGGATCCGTGTTATGTCGGTTTTCGAGCAGTTTGCTTAGGCGATTGCTCGATTACTACATGTTCTTCCTCGTTTGAATCATCAATTCAGTTTTGGTTTCATTTTTTGTGCTTTAGCACGACAACCCCTTTAGGGCCATGGCTTAGAATGTTAGTTGGTCACTACCACACTCCTCTCTCTCTCTCATGTGAGAGTTACGCTATCGTTGTTAAAGTACTAGATTTATTTTCATAAAGTAGAAAGATACAAAATCGTTCTGCTATACTATAAATAACTTATGAGTATTTCAATTTAGTAAAATGAAAAGTTAAAACAGACAATAGTACCTTTTTGCATCCACTCTAGGCTATCGTCTAGTTATCTGCATAGTAATAGAATCATATGTATACAAACGTGTAGATACTTTGAGAGCGTAGGTTAATTTAAAAGCTTTGGCGGCTACGCCAACTGACCCAATCGAGGGTTTTTTATACCCTTAATTAGCTTACTGACCTTTCTATACTATAGTTGGAAATGAATTGGGTTCGATGAAATATAAATATAATTTTATTATTTTGTCTGTCAGGAATTATTTGTGCATCGAAGATTGTGTTGAAAATTGTTCGTGCCTTGCGAAAAAAGGCCTATATCTTTCAGTAATCTCACGACCCAAGAATTGAAACCACTGAAAATTACACTTTAGGCTATGCAATTATAGTTGTAATCGGCTTCATCTTTACAAAATGCTTAACCTGAAAGTAGAAATAAAATAGCTTTCCTTAATTTTGTGCCTTTTCGTATTTTATCGGAACCGATTTTCGGCCGTAATCATTCGGTTTTTTCAGCGATTGATTAGGAATCAGGTTTTGTGGAAAAGTTTACAAGGTCAGGTTTTACAAAGCCTACTTAACTCGGTACCTGTCTATCCGTCCGGCAGTGGGTCACAGATACTTTTCTCGCAAACCAAATAAGCTAGAAACATGAAGTTTTGTAAGTAGTTCAAATGTGGTGTTCTCTTCAAAGTTTCAATCCAAAAAATATGAGGTTTTAAAAGGTGGCTCCCCATATAGGGGGGTGACCCTTAAACAAAATTGTTTAACCAAAGTTAGTCGACTTGGGTATCAAATGAAAGATCCTAATAAGAACAGGTCTTAAACTGGCACTATTTGTATCTAGGGGAGCAAGGGGAGGAAAAAATTTGAAAAACGAGTGTCTCCCCTTTGTGATTGGATACCTTTGATGCAAAAAAGTCGTGGAAGTAGATCTTAATGAGTACAAGGCCAACAAATAACTCAAAAGTATAAATTCGTACAACTTTATAAAATCAAGATGAGACTCTTAAATTTGCCGAGAACTCATATAGATTTCTTAGTTACAAATGCAGGTTACTCTCTCATAACAATCAAGTCATAGCAAAGTTATAGCCAATTGAAAATTTAACAATTGCAACAACAAAAACAAAACAATACTGGACCTAGACACTACATATGTGCAGGGACTTTAATTCAAATTTTAGAAAAGGTTTGTAACTTGGACATGTTACCAACAATACTTAGACAATGAGATTAGCACATTGAATGGTGACGAATTGAAATACATAGTAACAATATTTTAATTTTTGAAATTAATTTATGGAGTCTATGTATGAGTCAAGTTTTGGTATTCAGAAGGCGTTGTTTGAATAACTAATTATTTTACAAAATCCTTTTGGCATCTCCATGTTACTTTGACTTTCTTTAAATATTGCCTATCACATTTTCTCTATTACAGTACTCAATCAGCTTTAGCCGGAGCAATCGTATGTCTTCAATGCCTTCCCGAAAAGCTAAATCCTGTGATAAAACCTCTAATGGAGTCAATTAAGCGTGAAGAATGTGAGCTTATGCAACAGTTATCTGCCGAATATTTAGTTCATCTTTTGGATCAAGTTACAAATCGTAATCCTAGCCCTAATAATAAAATCGTAACCAACTTATGCACACTATTGAAAAGTGATACTGATTTTACCCCAATTATTGTAAGGAATCAATTCAATCTTCCACAAGTTTTTTTATTAATAGCCAAATGATCAACTTATTGATATATTTAGGAATTCCTCGATAAATCATTACAAGAAATCGATCCTGACGAATCTAGTCCAAATCCATATTATGGTATAGTCACATTATCTAATCAACAAAAATGTAATGAACAACAAAATGGATCGCTTCCACGTGGGCCAGGACGACCACCTGTCTCGGAGGTATCGGTTGATGAATCAATTGATCCTGAAGATCCAGTAAGCTTTGTTAACTATTTGTATTGGTTTTCGGTAAGCAACTATATTTTGTAACAGTCACGGAAACAAAATCGAACTACGCGCATTGGTGCAACTTATGCTATAACTGCAATTTCTCGTCATTTTGGAGCGCAACTCAAGGAGAAAATTCCAATTTTATGGAACATAATGTTCAGCAACATTGACAAACTGTTACAAACTGCCCTCACGCCAAACGATTTAACGGATTTTCCAATAAACAGAGAATTGGCCAACGATTTGATGACATCATTGCAGCTTATTGAAATTGCAGTGCCACACATACATAAGGATCTTCACGATCAACTGTTTGAGTTATTACCAAAGTTAGGTGTTTTATTAACATATCCTTTAAAAGCGGTAATTTATTCTATTCGTTCAGTAATTGCTGTGATACATATCTTTTCTTCACTGCAGATACGCCATATGGTCTCAAGATGCCTAGCAGCATTGACTGTTTTAGATGATTGTAGAGTTATGAAATTCGTTGTAGAATATGTTCTGCCGCTTTTGCAAACAGTGGAATGTGTTGTTAAGCGACAAGGCGCCGCCGAAGCTATAGACCGCATCGTTGATAAGATGCAACTCAAAATGATTCCATACGTAGTTTTGTTAGTAGTACCACTGTTAGGTAATACATCGCTAGTATATTTTATTGCCATTAACAAAATTAACTTTTGAGTTTTTCTCAGGTCGCATGAGCGATCCTAATGAGTCAATAAGGTTAATATCAACTCATTGTTTCGCGACACTCATTCAGCTAATGCCGTTAGATGGAGGCAATAGCCACAATCCGTTAGCATCAAAGGCAAGTACAAATATTAAATATATCCTTTCAGTTTCTTATTTATCTATCAAATTCAGGAGTTACAAGAACGTCGTTCAAAGGATCGTCAGTTCTTGGAATATTTGTTCGCACCCAAAAATATACCTGATTTCAAAGTACCCGTTGAAATTAATGCAGAACTGAGAAGCTACCAGCAGGCTGGTGTTAATTGGCTTTGGTTTCTCAATAAATACAATCTTCATGGAATCCTTTGTGATGACATGGGCCTAGGAAAAACACTCCAAACTATTTGCATTCTGGCTGGTGATCACTATCAACGAAAACTAGAAAATTTGACTTCATTGCCTAGTATCGTCATTTGTCCCCCGACTTTAACTGGTCACTGGGTATATGAAGTTAGTAAATTTTTACCATCGAAATTTTTACGGCCACTGCACTATGTTGGTCTACCGATTGGGCGAGAGAAACTGCGTCCCAAAGTCGGGGCGTATAATCTAGTCGTAGCCTCATATGATACAGTACGTAAAGACATCGATTTCTTCAGCACTATCAATTGGAACTATTGTGTTTTGGACGAAGGCCATATTATTAAAAATGGAAAAACGAAAAGCTCGAAAGCTATAAAAATGTTGAAAGCCAATCATCGCCTAATACTTTCTGGTACTCCAATTCAAAATAATGTGCTTGAACTTTGGTCCCTGTTTGATTTTCTAATGCCAGGGTTCTTGGGTACTGAGAAACAATTCATGAATCGTTACAGTCGCCCAATTCTAGCTAGTCGTGATCCAAAGAGCTCGCCAAAAGAACAGGAAAACGGGGTGTTAGCAATGGAAGCACTGCATCGACAGATTTTACCATTTTTATTGCGCCGAGTAAAGGAAGACGTATTGACAGATCTGCCGCCAAAGATCACGCAAGATTTATTGTGCGAATTGTCTCCGCTACAAGAAAGATTGTATGAAGATTTCAGCAAGGCACACTTAAACTCTGAAATAAAGGACTGCCTTGAAAATATGGATGAAACGACAATAAATAAAAAGACACATATATTCCAAGCGTTACGCTATCTGCAAAATGTTTGTAATCATCCGAAATTGGTGTTGTCTCCAAACCATCCGGAATACATGAAGACTCAGAACGAATTGGCAATTTGCAATAAATCGTTAGACGATATCGAGCATTCAGCTAAACTACCGGCATTAAAGTAAGTCTTGAAAATATTTTTATGTTATTTTTATCCTTAAATCATTTAAACAGGCAACTCTTGCTGGATTGCGGAATCGGTGTTGAAAATGTTTCAATCAATCAACACCGTGCTTTGATATTCTGTCAATTGAAAGCAATGTTGGATATCGTAGAGAACGATTTACTGAAGAAACATCTGCCAGCTGTTTCATATCTACGTCTTGACGGCAGTGTCCCAGCATCTGACCGACATGAAATCGTCACGAAATTCAATGGCGATCCAAGTATTGATGTATTACTTCTGACAACACAGGTTCGTTAGAATTATCCACTTACCGCAATTAAAAATAATCAACAACAATCATTTTTCTTTAGGTCGGCGGTCTTGGGTTAAATCTGACTGGTGCGGACACCGTCATATTTGTGGAACATGATTGGAATCCTATGAAAGATCTCCAGGCTATGGATCGAGCGCATCGTATTGGCCAAAAGAAAGTTGTCAATGTTTATCGTTTGATAACTCGCAAATCATTGGAGGAGAAGATAATGGGACTTCAAAAATTCAAAATACTCACGGCTAATACGATAGTAAGTGCCGAAAATGCGTCTATGGAAACGATGGGAACTGATCAACTGTTGGATCTATTCAATTTATCAGATGAGTCGCATAATAATGGAAAACGATCGAGCGGTCCTGCTATTAGTCATACTGCATCACTTTGTGCGGCAGCTTCATCGAGTAGTAATAGTAGTGGTAATAGTAATGTTTCTATGAAACAAATTATTGAAAGTTTACCAGATTTGTGGGAGGAAAAGCAATATGAAGAGGAATACGATTTAACGCAATTTATTCAGGGTTTAAAAAAGTAGATACGAGCTTAGAAATCGTCTTTTTTGAGTTTGAACAGCTCACTGTGTGTGTTGATTTTTCTTTCTCGCATGTTGATTAGCTTCTTTTTTACGATTTTACTATTTTTTAGTATTTATTGTTAACTGTAGTCGCGATGATATTTAAATAATAAAAAGAATAAGTCGAAGCGAATTACATTGTAGTTAATTATTTTGTTTATTTTATATCCGCCGACCAATTCTCTTTTTTTTTGAAATACCATCGGGATTTGCTTTATTGAGTGAGCAGACGCGTTTCGACCCTGAAGATGACTCAAAAAAGTCGAAACGCTTCTGCTCACTCAATAAAGGAAGGCGCGATGGATTTTCAAGAAAAAAAGAGTCCCATTGTGTTTGAAATGCTCGGATAATTAGTTCAGAAAATTGCTTAGTCAGTAGAGCAAACGTTTGTTGTATATTTGTCGAAAAAAACAAAATAATAGCGTTTAATTGGAAAACATGAAACACAGGATAATAAACATTTGTTGCTTCGCCAAACTGGCGATCTATATTCACAATTTCCTATGTTTTGAGTCTGTACTGATGCTGTATACATTTCCTTAGATTGAAAAAGAATGGATCACATAGCCCTGCAATGTTTAGTAGGTCGAGATAGATTCACATTGCTGACATACAAATTAGTACACAACACAAATGATGAATCTCTTCTAAAGTTCCGGCGTAAGAAAGGTCCGCATACATGGAGGTGGAGGTTATAAAAAATAGTCAATTTAATTATATAATAATTTGTTTTTCTAGCTTTGACGAGAAAAAAATATTGTATCATAGAAGTAAGTCTATGAGCATTGGGGCAAAACATACTTGAAATGTGGAACTTCTGTCATGTTTATGAAACTATGTACGTGAATTTTAGTTTTTTTTCCTACAAACTCAAAAGGGGCCTTTAAACATGTGAAAATCAGGTGTTTTAACAATAAATACATGTACCCTCGAAATTTCATAGCAATCGACCTTCACGCAACAGAGTTACAGCCAATTGATAATTGCATGATTACAAAACAAGATCATGCAATAGTAGAGAGATAACAACCGGAACTTAATCCGTTCATACTTCAGGAGTGAGGTCAGCAATCAATGGGCGGAAAAATTGTGGGGTATTAGCCCCCAGGACCCAGATGGCGTTTTCGCGAAAGTGAATAGCATATTCCGCAAGAAGTCTCGAGTGAAGGTATCGAATCTTGAAGTCACTAGTCATGAGATAAATCTTCTCGATAGGGCTGGTATCGAAATTGATAGTACGACTCCGGATAGAAATCGAAACAGGATTATATGTGAAGGGTTGGATAACTTGCCCTGATTGGATCACATTTTGAATTAGTTCATCTACCAAACCTTGAGAGAGGGAACGAAATTTTTTCAGAAGGCGTTGAAGCAAAAGTTTCCGACTTCAAATCAAGCCTGAACGGCTAATCGATTCTTCATTTCAATGAAACATTATCAACTGACCTCATACCGAGCTTGAATCTTATTGATTATTTTGTCAGTTATGAAGACTTGTGTTTCATATTTCGCAAGATAAACAACAAGAAATCATGTGGTACTGATAGTATTCCAAATGTAGTTCTCCGACATTTGCCTGAGGTTGCTATTAGAAATTATTGCATATTGTTGAACAACATGTTGAGCAATTCATATTTCTCGAATGAGTGGAAAAAGGCTAAGGTATTTCCGATCTTGAAGAAAGGAAAAGAATCTTCGTGCCCGAAAAGCTATCGCCCAATCAGCTTGCTGCCTAACATCAGCAAGGTGTTTGAAGTGATACTCAACAGAGCATTAAACGCCCACATTGAGTAATATGAGTTGATGCCGAATTGCCAATTTGGTTTTCGTGCCAGGAAATCGACCACACATGCAATAAAGAAAGTAACCTGACATCTGTTGGATACTAAATGATAGACAATGTGTTGGAGCATGTCTTATTGATATGGAGAAAGCCTTCGATAGGGTGTGGTTAGGTAGACTAGTTTTTAAACTCCATCAGGACAACTTCCCCAGGCACCTGGTCGCCATGATGTGTAATATGTTATACGGGAAATCGTTTGTTGCAACTGATGGGAATCTGACAACAATGCGCGAGTTCAAGGTCTTGAATGGTCTACAGCAGGGAACAGTTACTGCACCTCTGCTCTTCTCAATCTTCATTCGCAAGCTATTGAACGGCTTTGATTTTAACGTCTCGGCAACGCGATCAATGGTAGCGTTTGCTGATGATCTGATCATCTATACGGCAGACCGAAAAGCTACAATAGTTCAAAGCAATCTCCAAAAATGTTCAATGATGTGCAGCTGCACACTGACAATTTTCGAATGAAAATCAATGCGCAGAAGTGTGAAACAATCTTGTTTCGGACAACGCTGCAGGGGGTCAGTCAAGACCTGAAACGTAATTGGAAAGATTTCCACATCATGGCTGGCGAGGGTAGTTTAGAACGAGTTCCACATAAATCCTGTGCTCGATACCTCCGTGTTTATCTTGATCAGTATCTGTACTATACTGAACATGTGAAAATCATGCTCAGTAAGGCACTAAAAGTAGTCATGGCCCTACGAAAGCTCTTTCATTCCAGAAACATTGATCAAAAGGTCAACATTATCTGTTACAAGACCATGGTTAGACCAGTTTTGACATATGGATGTCAGATCTGGTACAACCAGAGTGCTAGTACTATGGAAAAATTAAGAGTTTTCGAAAGGAAATGTCTTCGTGCATGTACTGGTTTGTACAGAAAGCCTGAAACGGATTGGAAACATTATATATCCAATAGAAGAATTTATCAAACTGCTGAAGTGACGAGGGTCGATATCTTCATATTGAAACTTCTTCGGAATCATATTGCAAGATCTGTGACTGTGGGAGAAAACCCTACAGACGGGTATATAGCGACTTGCCTTGCTACTGGCATCATTCCTCCAGAAGCAATCGTGTATTTGATTCTGACGGCGTCCCAGTCATATATCACATATATCGACAGGCCACCGATAAGAAGATAAAATATCCTCCGAGTTTGAGTTCACGAGACCAACAATTCCAATGGAGATACTCATTTGCTAGATTCGTTGGGGCTGATCGAATTGAGATGGCGCAATCCGGGTATTGGTGGCTGAATGACAATGTCTAAACTATTTGTGTTTATTTCCAGTTTTTGTGTTTTTTCGTTATTTACATAGTTTTTGAGTTTCAGCTCATTATTGTTACATTTAGTATTGTTGTTTATTTTGTGTTAAAAATTAGGTATAGGTTAGGTATATGTTATGTTTATTATATTAGGTTAGGGATGAGGTTAAACGCTTAGGTTAGGAATATAGCATTTTTTAGTATAAGATCAAGTTTTTGATTTCATTTTATTAGAATTAAGTTAAAACATATTACGTGTAGGATCAAAGTTCACTGTTGTGTTATGATTATAAATAATTTTAGGATAGGGTTGGTTGGTTTCTTCTCCTTTTTCCAATTGAATGAAATAATATGTAATAATCTTCATTGATTTAAATTTGCTTTAGTTTTTTTTTAAATGTGATTAATGATAACGTATAAATTTATAGAGCCATTTGGGCCATTAAGTTTTTTATTGTTATTGTTTGGAATTTGCTTTACATTCTTTTAAAATTTATAACGAATAGTATTAAATAAAGCGCTTTTGACTTTGAGAGATAACAACTACCTAGAAAGTACAGACATAGATTTCCTAGAAAGACATTGATCCACAATGAGGTCAGCGTGCATAAATAAAACTCCGGAAAATTTGAATACAATGGCACTTTGAAGTTTTCTAACCCAATTGAAGAGTTATATGTATGAGCCTATACGATATTCAGAAGACATCTACCATCCTAAGTTGTTTGCAAAATCCTTCTGGCAGGAGCAACTCCTTGGTAGTTCAAATTGCTTTCTATAGAGTTAGGGTGTTCCCTGCTGCTTCGTCGAGCCTCACTGAAATACTCGAGAACGATTCACTGAAGGAACATGTGCCAGCTGTTTCATATCTATGTCTTGACGGCAGTGCCCCAGCATCATTGCAAATACAAGATAAAGGATCAAATGAATCAAAAATCGACTACTTATACTCAATTATTTCCGTCTTAGTTTTAATTCACCCTCTAAGAACTATGGTCTACTCGTATAAATTGTTTGTATATAAATTGAAGCTTGTCCTAATTTCATCAACATACTTATGGGGAAGCTGAAAAGAATATTAATTGGAATGATTGCAACAATAAAAAAATTTTGTGATCATTTTGTCTTTATTTTAAGAGTCGGACAGGAATATTTTGCTGTATATTTTCATCATCTGCAACAAATGTTGTAGCACCAGTTATGCTAATATCTGCGCAATTTTTAAAATTCTCCTGTGGTCCACAGCCAAGTGCGCCAGTACCATTTGGGCAAATTCCCCAATTATTTCCTGCAACGAAAGAACATTATAGTATATGTTATCAAAAAAATAGAAAAGTTGAAATTACCAGCCCAATAAGTCCATCTTAGCACACATCGAGCACATGTTACGTTAGCTGGAAGTTGAATATTTGTTTGATAGTAAGCCGGCGCAGATGAGGTTATTGGAAAACGATCGGAACCATTTGCTAAATTGATTCGTTTGAAGCAACTTTCACTTTCGGATCCTGACTGATCTAGATTGCATAGTTCAAAGAAAAAATATCCAAGATGGCTTGCTGTAATTTGTACACCAACTGGTACTACGCTTCCTTGCCGATATGTTCTGACTATGTATCCTGTACCAAAACGTCCACCCATTTCATTGGGTCGCGGTGTAGCTAGACTGTAATCATCTCCGCAAAGACCACACTTCCCACTATTTACTTCCCATTGTTGCTGGAAAAGATGTTCGGCACATTTTCATTTGAAAATTAATTAATTTTTCAAAAAAATAAACGAGTTATTATTTGGTGGGTGGCTTACCGCCAGATGAAAACTTCATAAAGGGAACTTTTCTTAAGATTTTGTAGAAAATTTGTAACACTCTTCTGGTTGCGTGTTCAACCCCTACATTCCTTTTAAGTTGAATCCTTTCTTCTCAAAACGTAAGCAGTTGGATCAAAAGTGATTGCCGAAAGTAAGAGAAAGTTTTGATATAGAATGAACAATCAATCTACAAATTCGTCGCCAATGGCTGTTGAATGAATCATCAAATTCAAGTTATTATCGTGAAGTTTTCAAAATATTTACATCGACGGTTTTAGTGGCTTTAAAAACAAGATAAATGTTTGCTTTAAAACAGCCGGATAAGTATAATTTATACGTTCAGAGCAATATGATAGTCATGACAATCTCTACCTTACTCAACTTGCACAATTTAAAATATATATTATTTTTTCGTAATCACTAATTAATTACGAGTAATTAATTTTTCCGTAATCACTATCACCTTGCATCATTTTGCTCAAATCTCTATGGCTATATAGTAAACCTGCACTGAAAAGACAGGCAAAGGACAATGCATCCCTTCATTCAGAAACACATTTCCCTACATGAAACACATTTGCTATCCCTCTGTCATGTTGTGATTTTGTTTTATTTATGGAAAAATAAGCACTCATTAAATGTTGTGTAGTAATCGATCAGTCGCCTAAGCAAACTGCTCGAAAACGTTAATATCACATCCGAAATTTTAATTGCAGATTTGAAAAATTTAATTATTTTAATTTATAGTTATAAATCATAAAATATTTTTTTTAATTTTTAGTAAAGATAAATTTAAGATAATTTTTTTGATATTAAAGTTACACTTTTCTTTATAATTATATTCTTTATGATATTTATCTTTTTCATTATTATTTAAATTTTTCTATATTATTATTTTTCATTAATTTAATAATTCAAATCTGCAATTGAAGTGCGGACATGGCAACACCTTTTTCCGCTGCACATGCACGTATTGCATTGGTGAAGGCAAGTGTGCAGCGGAATGAATGAAAGGCGGGTCGAGTCCCGGTGCGACAGATAGAGCACGGGGCGAATAACAGTAAAAGGGATGGTCTTTTCTTGATCACCACCGCGTGGATGTTGCGAAAGAAACCTCCGTGACGAGACGACGCGTCTTCGGTGAGATACGTGCGTGTGGGTAAATAAATAGAGAATTACCAAAGAAGCGGCGCGTGAACGTCCGTCGAATGTCGTGGATATTTTGGCTTTTAATCGCAAAACGTTCTTCACGCAATTCGCCATTCGTCGGCGCTGAAAGTTGTGCGGAAGGCGCAAAACATTGGCTTTTACCAATTAGAGCAATATCATGTCCGAAGTGGGTGTTTTGCCAAGTGGCGGGTGGTGTGATTCGCAATAAATTGTTTTGAGAAAGACCAAAAAGTGTGCAGATTTTGGTCCCTAAAGGCTATTTATCGCAAGGAACAGTTTCTTTGCAAATAAATTTGCTTGAATCCGTAATATTCCGGGAAAATAATTGTCTTGTGGCCGTGTTTACATGATGAAGAGGGGGGGAAGAGATAGAAGAGCAGAAGGAATCTGCTCTGTTACGATTTATTAATTTTGGTAAAGAGGTAAGTGCAGTGTAAGATGCAAAGAGCGAAATGATATACGTGTATGCTTCTAGCCTTGTCGCTTTGTGCATATGAGATAGCACAACATTCCGCCAAAAGTTCACAGAAAACACAGTTAACCTGAAAGAAACATCGGTAGATACACCCACCGAGAACGAAGATAGCTGACGAAGAGGTGATAAAAAATCAATTTTAGAACAAGAAAACGGCAACAATCCGCGCAGTCTTTTGCTACAATTTGATATTCTGTTCGATTGCTAATTGTGTGTTTCTTTGCTGCATTTCATCAAATTGCAATTTATTACTGGTGTCAACCTTCAGGTTTCAACCGTACTTAGAAATACTCGGCCCAAAATTATGATCAGAGGTTTTTTTCCCTTTCGTTGCTGGGACAATGGTCTACCCAAGGCGTACTGGCTTGTTGAAATTACGAATTTCTTAAAATTTTCGTTGTGAATTACATCCTTGCTTGCTAGGCTATCGTCCTGATCAAAGTTACTTAAAGTGGTATCTCGATTCGAGATGGCATAAATGGTATCTCGATTCCAGATGGCATAAATGGATTAATAAAAAGTGAACTATCTCGAATTTATTTAAATATTCAAGTGATCGTGAAGAGTATCTTGCTCGGATGTAGACCTGGCTGTCTTGAATTTTCTTTTTGTGGTAGCGCTAAGACTGAATATCAGAAGACTGGGTTGAGCTGCTGGTGAGATATTTAGCTGTAAAAACTCGGTCAAAAACTGTTGGTCCACATATCGCAATTCGTTTTGCCTGATCGCAACGTTACCAAGCCATATAACGTTAATTGCTGGCCCGGGATACTTTTTTTTGTTGCATGTGAATACAACATCCATTTAGCTGTGCTGATTTGTATAATCCATCGGAAGTAATATATCGTCTTTCTGAGAATAACCTGACGTGAATTAACAGCAATTTGAATTAACAAAGTTTGACGAATTCTAGGGACATTGTAAATCATCCACATCACTAGCGGGCGTCCGGCGAGGATGAGGATAAGTACCCTTTAAGTTTCTTTTTTTTATATGTTTTTAATTAAATATTTAATATTTCAAATATATTACTTATAGCAAAAACTTACATGTAAAATAAAACGACACCACTGGTATTAAGAGCTGAAGACTCTTTAGTTTACTTTGAAATGCGTCATTTCCAAAATAAAATGTTTTCTAATTAAAATTTACATCCGGTCTTTCTATTTCGCTGAACCTGACCGAGTATGGGACCCGCAACTATGACTGGCCCCTCCACTATACTGAGCTAGCCGTCGAACAAGCTCCTCCCCTTTGATGCGTTACAAGGGCTCTTGCCTGGGTAGAGTGGCCTTCCGTTCAAGGGCCCTTTTATGGTATATTGTTATGTGATTCCTTCGCATAATACTATAACATAAATTGGCCACGTTTATGTTTCTCATTTAAGGGAAAAATTCATACAAATTATGTTTGCATGAGTTTTTCACTTAAATGGGAAATAAATGGCCACGTCTGCATTTGGATCTTGATCCGGTTGGGAGGGTGCGAGGGGGCACCGCTTCCACCTGGATGTCCCACTTTTATTTGTAGGCCATAAGTAACGTCGGTAACGATGAATCCCTTTAAGTCCGTCTGTTTTCTCCCGGTCCAGTTTGTCCTCTATGTTAGCAATTTAATAGCCCTTAGTAGGTTACCTCCTTCCCGTCTCCGGTCGATACTTATTGAAACCTCTTTCGAAATTCGTGGAAGCGAATTGTCTTGTGCTGGGGAAAAGAACCCGCCCCACAACACCGCAATGCTAGCCTGCCAGTGCATTCACGCGTCCTCAGACAAGGCCAATCTCGGCGGATACTACCACCCTCTTTAGCCGACGCAGCAGACCATCGCTGCAGTCCTTTACGAACATTTGCATCTACCTATTTCACTACAGTTGTTACTAAAATTATAAACCCTTCGATGTATTTGCAGTGTATTCACATCTCACGAATGTTTCTGTTTGTAACATTAAAAAATACTCAAATTAAACGATGTTTTTGGAAGTTTAGTTTCCTATACGGAGGCTCTAAGAAAAGTAAGCGAGACGAGTGAGCCCAGTAAAAGCGTACAATGTACCCAACGTACCGAAAAAATAATGCTTCCGCCACAATAAACTTTCCACACCACTTTTCGCCTACGGTGTCCCAGCTACTACAACGCTGTTTTTTCTCGTCTTCCCTAAACGCTCCAAGAATGATCCATCGCGTTCACTCGCCCCAATGTCGCAACGCCTTCACACCCTAAGAAGATTACGCTAAAACAGCAGTGAGACACTCCGGGAGTGTCCGGTGGGAAGTTTAGCTTCGTTTTGCAAATGATTATGTAAAGGTTAAAAAACAGCAGTGTGGTCTCTGAGAGTGCCCGGTGGGAAGTTTAGCTTCGTTTTGCAAATGATTATGTAAAGGTTAAAAAGTTATTTATAGATAAATGCAGGAAAAATTCAGGAATTAATGTGACAAATTCAAAAATCTAGGATGCATATAATACAAGTATGACAAACTACTCAGTACAATAATTTTTTGTCATAACTACGATATCTAATTATTTTTGGCTCTTTCCTTTCAACATATTGTCCACGTGGTTTGTTATCGTCAAAAATAAGCGGACTCCTTCAGAACATAATCTTTGAGCCTTTTCTTTAGTGAAAAATCGGAGCTGCAATTGATCTGGTTCTAATACTTCTTCATTGCCAATTTTAGTTAGAGTATTAGAAGATAGAACGTCATATTGCACTATTTAGACTAGGCTGCGAGAAGAAAGAGAAAATATAACAAGTAATTAATAGTACTCAAGCAGCATAGCGAATTCGGTTGAAATCAAAGCTTACCTTCTATACAAAAGTGTTTAGTATAATGATGCCAGTCTCCTAAGTGAAAGAACCACTTGTTCTTCACCCGGGCCATCTTGGCTATCAACATGATTGCATGTTTTCTTGACCCGATAGAGACGAAACCGCATTTTTATCTTCTATGTTTGTGTATTTTATGATGGAGAGCATTGAAATGAGGAACAAGTCACCTCCTGAGTATTTTATGATTGAAGAATTCATTAAAATAGAGTTGCATTAGGGAATATTTAGAAGAATTTAAAAACTTTTTCAAGCCAGTAGTTTTGTTCAAGTCCCACGAGGCAGCTGATTAAAACTAGAAGCAAGAAAACTCAAATTCATCGACAGCAAGCTCTGCCTCACAAAATCCAGCATCAGTTGTGAACCCTCCGGCT
Source organism: Odontomyia ornata (assembly GCA_963969285.1). Classification (NCBI taxonomy): domain Eukaryota; kingdom Metazoa; phylum Arthropoda; class Insecta; order Diptera; family Stratiomyidae; genus Odontomyia; species Odontomyia ornata. The sequence continues at coordinate 123,552,806 of OZ017738.1, read as the reverse complement.
CTACCTATGTTGAAGTCCGGAATCACATCAATTGAACCTGCTCATATTCCACTTCTTGTATTCATTTCCGGTGGCATTATCGACGCTAGAAGTTATGTCTTCACCTGAACAAAATTTTGTCTCGCTTCTTGCGCATCACACCATTACAGACGTCCCAAAAAAATTTTGTCATCGCTAGGTTAGGAAAAATACGACCTTTGCTTCATTCTAAGAAACTGGCACCTTAAAAACGTAATAACTCAAACGATTTCGTCTGTTCTTATCACGACTAGATCTGATATTATGAATCTTTTGAATAAGGACTTCTGGCCACCGGGTATTTTCTCCAAGGAGCTCTTCAGCAGATCGAGGAATTTTAAATCAAGAGTCACCCTAAATCACAGCGTATAAAAACATATATGTCTACTATCAAAATGTCTGGAGGCTTAGGACCAAGACTAATGAGTTATGTCTTGCCTCCTTATCGGGGTTCACCGAAAATATACTAGATGACAAAATTCTGCCATCTTGTAACGTCTTCTGATGGAACCAAAATCGAGAATTCTCTGGGAAAGCGCATGGAGGTAGTGTTCTTGTTGGAATCCTGAGATCTCTCGACTCGAGTCCTAAGTTTACTTATTCTTTGCCTGTAGAGTGTTTACCGTTTTTGTGCCTTTAACTCCCATAAGATTATTTTGTCTGATTCTGTTCCGTGTGAAAACTCTGTGCAATTCTACGTAAGATTCTTCGCTCAACTGTCTCCGTATATTAATAATCACCTTCCCAAAAGTTTTATCTTGATTTGCGGTCACTCCAAACTTTCCCAACATTTTCTGGAAGTCTTCAATCACCAACGTAGTTTCTACTGATAGTTTTTCAACTTATCTTTCATCTATCCTTTCGCTATATCTCTTTTCACAATTTAATTCCACACCCAATGTTAACAAAACCTTGGATTCAATTCTTTCATACTTCCCTGGATCTTATGTCATTTTCATTGCGGCATTCTCATCATATATTGACCCTGACATGTTATCTGTAAACCAAGAATCTGGTACTGAGTACCATTCCTATCTGTCACAACATTAATGAAGCAAATTGCACGGCTATGTAAAACGAGATTAGCTCGAACAACTGGTTCAACTTCCAAAATCTATAAATTGATGACGCAGTTCACAAATTCTATGTTTTGATGGATTCCAATACTAATTGCTATTATCCGTCTAAAAAGGATTAAAGATGCGTCGCGGTTCATTATGAAAACCACCAAAGCATTAAAATCCAAAAAAAGAGCCCGTTAAATGTAGCTTACCACTGATCTGAATTCTGATTTGTAGTATTACAAACTCCTAAGATCAGCAGCAGAAAGGCTTATACTCGTAACTACAGCCCAAGTGGAATAAGAGTTTTTAAATATGTGAAGGGTTCAAATAGACGCAGCCGGACGACTGTAACTTGCTTAGCTCTTTGCACCTTGATGGTATGAAAATGTCAGAAAATGAAGTTATTTGTGAGTTGTTGAAGTTATTTGTTGTTGTTCGCTCAATACTTCTCTTCCTTTTATACGAATCCTTCCTATACTTTTTGTGTTGTCTGGCCGTTAATCACTTGGTGTTATTAATTTCTTATATGTACTCGTATAAGTCCAATGGAAGTAGAAATTCTTCTTAATTAGATGGATATTAATGCTAGCAATGGTCCTGATTTTATCCCTAATATTTTCGCCAATGTTTTTCCCTCATATTTAAGTGTTCCGTAAACAATTTTGTTTAACTATAGTCTGTTGTCGGGTACCTTCAGGGCTTTCTGGCAAGGATCAGCTGTTTTTCCAATTTACTAATCTGGAGATTAGGCTCGCATCTCATAACCTTTCTACCTACCAGAACGCATTGTCTGCAATAAATTATATCTCCATTTCCTTCTTCTGCAATTTCTCCTGTTTTCCTCCCATACTGTGTTCTTAACTCCGAAGAATTAAGTTGATGTCATAAATATTGACTTTTTAAAAGCATTTGACACAGTCAGTCATGTACTTATCAAGGCAACCTCAAGGCCTTAAACTCAGCCTTCTCTGTTGGTTACACTCTTACCTCTTTGATCGAGAATACATAGTAACGCTAAGCTCTCTCAAGTCTTTGTCCTTTTGTCCTGATTTTTTTCTTCTTTGCTTCCCATACTCAGGAGTCCACTTTGATAGAAAGGGCACAGAAAAGAATGAAATATTTAAAATGATAAACTCAGCAAATGAAACCTACTTCTCAGTACTTCCTATGCAAAGGTATAGAGATGTTCGAAGGGAAATAAAATTCGCATATATAAGTCACTAATAAGACCTGTGTTGCTCCGATTGGCAGCAGTCTTGGGTGAATTGAACGAAGGGTACGTGGACTGCGTGCCTCATCCTGGATGTGAGACCGTGGCTAAATCGAAGGCATGGTGAGACTGACTTCTATCTGACCCAGCTTTTGAGCGGGCATGGGTGTTTTCAGTCTTACCTGCACAAGATTGGTAAGTCTGTAATGTGACGACTACGCCCAGGAATCGAAGTGATTCCGATCCCGAACCCTTGTAACCTGCCAGATGGATATGTCCTCGAAGTGCCAGCGGACTTCATCTGTTGTGCGGATATCGTTGTGCAGAAAATATTTTTTTTTCTGTCCAAATATTTAGATCCGTGGATATAAATATTCGGAATATAGAATTAATCCAACCCCGGCACATTTCGAGACATAGCCATCTGGAAATGCCCCTCCACCGTGGCCATCGAGAAAACTATGCCACTGGCGACATCTGAAGAAGCACATTTCCGCCATGTGAAGTGCCATTCCACGCACATATGTTTTGTCCGAGGTGACAACCGGAAATTTTGACAGCCACATGGAGGCGCGAAACGTCATCGTAAAGTTCTTCATGAGAATATCGAAGGTATTACAAAACCAGCTATACGTCGTTTGGCGCGACGTGGTGGAGTGAAACGTATTCCCGGTTTAATCTATGAAGAAACGCGTGGTGTGCGTAAAGAGTTTTTGGAAAACGTTATTCGTGAGGCAGTGACATTCACCGGAGCAGAACATTAGGAAAGAGGTTAGTTTAGTTAATAACTAAAAAGAAAGTTAGAATTGACTCACAATCATGTGCCCTACAGCCGCCGCCGCCGTCGTCCAATTCGAAATACGGCCGCCGCTCTCTCCTCGTTGCTGCCGCGCGCTAAATAAATTTGAAAATAAAAATTCCATCTGAGAAATAAAAATTCAAAATAAATTTGATGAAACAGAGAATTGGGAACGCGGCGTAGAAAATGCATAAATAATTGTAGGAACGCGCGATTGAGGACTTGACTGGAGAGACTTGAAAGACCAAAGAAAAGGGTGAGCGTGGTGGAACGTGGAAAACAGTGCCTGTAGTCGCAAGGAGAAGCGAATCAGGGAAAATCTCGAGTGGATTGTGTAACTTTATGTTAGCCCAACGCAACACCAGCACCAGCAGCCATTGCCATCAAACTATTTTCGGATTACTTCCATCGCTGACATCGTGCAAGGGACACAAGCAAGCAAGCAAACACGGCGACGAACCGAGTGCCTAGAAAAATGCCAAAAAGGACAACATCATCAAACTGGTGACTTTCCATTGCCAGCCGGTTGGGATATTGCCCGCGATTACGACGGCAAAGTCTACTACATTAACCACAATAACAAGGAGACAACGTGGTTGGATCCTAGAGACAGGTGCGTGCCTTTGTCGTCAACCATGCCACAGATTCCATGAATTTTACAATGATTAGGAATTTATGAAAAAAAAACCAAAATAAATTACTAACAAATTATAAAAGACAAAAATGTATTAACCGGACTAAAACTGTTCGATTTTCTTGATATAATTTTTAAACATGTATTATTAGATGAAAATCGGGGGCATGTCAAAAGATGGTATAACATGAATGTCAACTAAACATTATTCTTTAAATCCAATGAAATCTTTTAAAACTTTAATCAATGATTTCAAATGACAACTGATATGCGATAATTGAATGAGCTTTCTTGGAATAATTATAAGAAGTAAATTTAAAAATCAACACTTCAAACGTAAACAAGCTTCATATGAAGAAAACGTCAAGCTAACATAACTTGAACATAAACTAAATAAACTAAAAATCTCAATGATTAGTGAATCGAGTACTAAATTCAGAAAAAAAAATACTAAAATTAAATGAAACAATTAAATGTTAGAATAAATGAATGAATGTCTTAAAAAAAATGATAACTGAATATATTCAATGAGATATCGGAAATTATACCATTTAAAATACACAACGTAAGCACTAATTTTTCTAGTTTTCACAATAAGTAAAATATCAAAAATCATATTATAGACAGATACATTTCACTATTGATAAATCCCGGTTTTCCGCACAATTTAAGTTTTCTGAGAAAAAGTAATAGACACAAAAGTAGTCTTTATAGTGTTCAACAACCCATACAATACTTTTCTTTCGCAATTTCAATATTTATATGACACCATAATTTTCTTTAATGTATCCCAACTTTGAACGTTATTTTCGTATAATTTACTTCGGATTCAAATTAACTTTGTATTTATTGTCATATGTAGGACATTCGAAACTATTTTGTTTTCAATCGAATCAAGACATTGGTGTGTCAGTCTCAGAAAGTTTAGCTTATATTCAGGAACAAGGTATCCCTGAAAGATAGGAACACAGAATACGATAATATTAAACAATGCCATTGATTTATTTGTTCAACGAGGCCTAGCCCAACGTAATGTGTCAAATGGTTCCAAGCTTGGTTCTTAGTCCGATAGAAGAGGCGTTTGTTAGATAGTCCAGAAGTTCTGCGCTCCAGGAGGTCTCACGCTCAGGGCGTAAATAGTATTCAACTCACTACTACAAAAATATTATTTGCTTTAACGCTGTTTCCTTTGAGTGATTTTCATGTTACTGATTTAAATCATTTGTTTCGTCCGTATTTTGAGTCCTAGCTTTTCACGGTTTCTTCGAAAAAAATATATTTTAAATACTGAGCTTCAGTAACGCATTTTAGTCTAGTGAAAGTCGAGAGATTTTATATCGAATCGCAAATGTTGGGAGATTTATATTCATGAATTGATTGCCGATAGAGATAAAACAGCTAATAAAATGACTTTCCAAGCCCAACGGAGTATTCAACAGTTCAAAACCATTTTTGCTTTGTTCATTCGTTTTCCATATCGTATCTGTTAAATCAAAACGATTTATCATATGTTTTACACACACATAAACCCATGTTAGCTTACTCGAAAGAAAGAACAAAATTCAAATCGCAAATCTGCAACTGATACTCTCTCCTTAAGTTATTAGATTTTTGGGTTCATCTTTGAAGATAAATTCCTGTGTATAGCTTAAACTAGGAAGCTGATGTTTCTGCATTATTTTCCACTTTTTAACTTACGTTGCTAGTACATAGCTTAATTTGATTAGTTGATTGCAATATCTCGTTGAACTTAGTCGCTAAACAAACGATATGATATACAAAAAGTTTCGAAGAAATGAAAATAAAAAGTGCTAACTATAATATTAGATGCTAGATGTTAGCTGTTATGAAGATAATCAGAAAACCAATTTCCACAAGTTGCTGCCCCTGATTTCATTTCTTTACTGCACAATCTCTAATTCACTTATATTTACTTTAGCTATTTTACCTCTTATTTATCCCGGAATCGTATCCATATAGTTTTTTTTTTATTTTGTAAATAGTATCGGTATAACCTTATTCACAACATGTTTGGGGAAGTTCTTTGTGTTTTTTTCTGATAATATTAGGATATATTTTAATATCTTTTTTAATTACCGCGAATGACTTATGTATAATGTTTCCATGTTCAGACATTAATCAAAACGCACTTCTTTTGCATTCGGCTGTCTTCCTCATAAAGAAAAGAACTATATTTACATAATATCGCCGTCTTTTAAATGAAAATTGTTTGCCATTTTTCTTATTTTTTATTGAATTTTTAAGGTTTATTTAATGAGAAAAAATAAAAAAATATGGAACAAAAAAATCAATGAATTATATACTGGGATATCATGTACAATAAAATAAGTAAAGAAAAGACAGTTCTCTTGATATTAGCTTTTCGCATATATATACAATATTTTCATTTTTCTGTTTGTTTTTCTTTTCAAAATACACTTATACACACATAATAAATATATTTTAAATTAAGTAAAAATAATATTTGATATGAGGGTAAATATCATAATTTGATTTTGTTCAGCTCTTATGTCCCCTCTCATTGTCATTATTCAACATAGATTGCCCAGGATATATAAGAATATATGATATGTAAGAATTGAATAAACCAAGAATGAATTGCTAATTTAACCACGACTTTCCTTTTCAGTGACTCTTCTTTTTCAGTGGGAACAGAGAGTGTAGGGTAAGTATGCCGTCGCGAGGGTAGGGTTTCTGCAAATCCGCTGAAGTCGGTTTCGCGTCGCGCGCGGTACGCGGTACCTTTGCTTGTTTCGCCATTTCTTTAGAGTAGTTTTCTTCGGTTTAAGTTCGAGTAGTATATTTTTCGGTACCGCGTCGGTGAATCGGTAACGCGCCTGTGGATTTTTGTAGCGTTTTTGATTTGAGATCTGTGGATAGATCCCATCCAGAACTAACGTAATGTAGGTTTCTCGTTCTGGATGAGTGAATTTTGACGCGTTTAGAAAACGGGCAATTTCAGGTGACTGAAATATTGTAGTTGAGCGTAATCCATTCGGAGACCCGCGACCGAAATCCTCTCCGAACTAGCTGGCCGACAAGCAGTCACCGCGTGAATGGATTACGGTGCACGGATTGGTTGACCTGTTGGTACCATCCGTTGGCACTACTCAGACTTAACGTCTAGAACCGATGAGAGGTCGGTTCCGCGTTCGAGCTGAAGGTAAAAAATCATTACAAATGGCGCCCAACGTGGGGCCCAAAAACATCCTAAGGGGGAAAGAACTTCGCGTCTTCTGACGAGTTGGTCCTTTACGGAGGATGTAAGGTACTTTGGTACTCGAGTCCCACTATCAGGAGCAGTGGAATTGTGTGATACACATTAGAGGTCGCTTCACGTGAGTTGTAGCTTCCGCTCTCCTTTTGTTTGATTTTTTTTTTTCTCGCGACAGAATCCTTCCGATGTGTTGTCCCAGGTTAACCCCAGTAAGGACCTTCTATTTTCTTGATGGAACTGCCAGTCTGATGGGTTTACCTATCAGCATGGACTCTCAAGAAAATAGAAGGCTACCTTGCCTTTATGTCGCGGAAGGATTCTAACTATTTCTTATGCGTGTTAGACGAGTGGTATCGGTTCAACGTTCGATGGCGTATGCTGGAGTTGCGAAGCCCGGAATGCTTCCACGCGTCGGGAATTTTGACCGCGTACAAAGTCGTTACGGTAGCTCTACCACTTGTCTCGTCGAGTCACTTTAACGTAGTTTAGAGACGGTTTTTTTTGTAATGTATGAGGGTATGGGGTTAAATTTCGTAAATCGACCAAAAGCACCCTTTCTTCGGCAGATTACCACGCACTCTCTTTTCCCGTTGAAGGAGTCGACCACTGGAAAGGAAAGTATATACTAATTAAATTTTTTTTTCATTTTTACGTAAATAGCTCGCCACTATCGGCCACTAAAGTATTTTTAAGCCTTTAGTCATATTATATAATTACATTTTTTCTTTTTTTTCGTCACTAAGACATAGCACCCACCCAAAACCAGCAAAAATCAAAGATGGCAACGAAGCGGACCCCAGACAAGCGTTGGACCAGATCCAAAACGGTCCAACCAGCTAACTGCGGGATCTGCTTCGAAGACGTAGTGGAGGGCGTACACAGCGTGCGATTGGATTGTGGACATTTATTCCATCGTGCCTGTGTACAACAGCTCCTCCTCACTTCAGAGCTGTGTCCCTTATGCCGGCGACCCATAGATCGGTCTGCCCTAGACGCCCCCCTCGGAACGCCCCTACCAACGCGTGGAGCAGTGGCGAAAGGAGCTCCAGAAGCCGAATCGTCACAACCACTCTTAGACCTGCAAGGAGCAGTAGGCGGTGAAGTTCCGGCTGCAAGTGTCGTGTCCGAGGTGACAACCATGCCTTCCGCCCACTCCATTGACACCCTCGTGGCGTTGATGAGGGATATGTCGGAGAGGATTGGCAACCTGGAGGGAAAGATCCAGAATCTCCCGTTGAGCCAACCCCCCAGCCGCGTGAGAACTCCGCTTGGCTGGGAGCCAAATCCCAGTGTGGCGATGCCCCCCTCCCGACAATCCGAGCAATGGGTCCCACCCCCAAGGAACTCGGGAATGGATCCCAGAGCTCCCGAATACAGACCGCGACACAGTACCGGACCTCCGTTGGTACCTCCAGCCCCCGAGGCAGTTCAGTACAACAGGTCAATCGAGGATGTGATTCCCCCCGGGAACGCATTGGCACCTTTTCGAGACCCGACGCCTCGTATCATGGAGAGTTGGCGCCTGAACTTTACAGGGTTCAACGATATGATATCGGCGGACCGGTTCCTTTTCCGGATTCAGGCGTTGGTGTCCAGCACCCTGGGAGGTGATTCCTCGGCCTTCCTCCGGCATGCCCATCTTTTGTTCAGCGGCGACGCTGCCGACTGGTACTGGAGCTTTAAAGAGTCAACGCCACGTCCCACTTGGCACTCTTTCAGTGCAGCCTTCCGCAATCGATTTGAGGATGGCTTCACTGAGAGAGAGCTAAGAGAGCAAATAAAGAAACGGAAACAAGGCGCTCACGAACCGTTCGACCAGTACTACACAAGTATAGTGAGATTGAGCACTCGCCTGCGAAATACCATGCCCGAGGACGAATTAGTAGAAATTATCAGAGAGAACATGCGCTGGGATCTCCAGAACAGCCTGCTACATTTTCCCATCAACACCATACAGGGATTGCGCCTCCATGCGCGTAGACAAGAACACTTGGATGAGCGACGAGGTACCTTCCGCCCACAACCTCGCATAACGGGACCAAATCCCCGAAATCATCACACCGCGGAGTTGATGGCAGCAGACCACCTGCTTGCTGATCCAGTACCAGTACCGAGGAGCGGAGCACCACCGGAGCTTGAGGACCCCGCATTGATTGATCGACCCTCCCTTGAAGCACTTACAAGCCCGACGGTCTGTTGGAACTGCCGACAACCGGGACATCGGTTCTATGCATGTCCAGCGGAGCCGACGCTTTTCTGCTACCGCTGCGGGAAGGCCGACACATACGCACCTGACTGTGCAAATTGCAAAGGGCGAAAAAACTTGCCACCGAGTGCCGCGACCACCCGTCGGCACTCCTAGACCCCGGACGAACCAATCCAGACCCCATCACCAGCTATGACCCAGCTCCCAACATGACTCCAACTCTGCTGACTCGCACCGCTAAACACAGTTCTCCCGAAGTTCCACAACCGACGCCGTCCTTCGCCGAGGCCAATGCGCAGGGAAATGATAGCGAGACGAAGGCTCCTTGGCATGTAAAACCTTTTCATGTCAGGTTGCGGAATTATTTGGCTACTCGACAGCGCATCTTCCATGAGGAATTGGCCACAACTGTCCCACCGCGAAGCAAGCGAGCCACGCGTCGGATGCGGAGCTTCTGGAGAAAAGTCAGGCAGTCGAGAAAAAGGTTGAAGGACATATACTTAGACGAATTATTGAGGGATGATGTTCGGCCATATGCGTCAGTACACCTCCTGCAAAAACGAGTATCAGGCTTAGTCGATACGGGAGCCAGTGTGAATTGCATATCTGCCGAGTTTGCAGGGGAGGTACTGGCAAAGCACGCGGACCAAATCCGTCATTTCACCTCCTGGTTAAGCACGGCGGACGGAACTCGTCACTCTGTAGTGGGAAAAATTATGACGGATGTCACCTTTAAAGGGGTAACTAAACCTATGGAATTTTTCATCATACCTCAGTTAACCCAGAATCTTTATTTAGGAGTGGATTTCGTTCGAAAATTTAACTTGGCCCCGGCACTATTTTCCAGTTCGACCCTGGAGTCCGTCACCACCGTTCCTGACCAATCTCAACCCACTAACTTATTACGGCATACACTGGATGTAACTCAGCAACTGCGTCTCGACTCGGCTATATCGGCTTTTCCCTCGCACGAGAAGGAAGGTCTCGGGCGGACTGCCCTGGTGTTCCACACTATAGATGTGGGGGATGCTAAACCCATAAAACAGAGACATTTCGCCATATCTCCGGCGAAGGAAAAATCGTTATATGCCGAAGTGGATCGAATGCTAGCATTAGGCGTAATCGAAGAATCACAGAGCGCGTGGGCTTCCCCAGTCACCTTAGTGGTCAAGCCGAACAAGGTCCGGTTATGCTTAGATGCCAGACGCTTGAACGCCGTCACAGTCAAGGACGCATATCCTCTACCGTTGATCGAAGGCATTTTGAGTCGATTGCCTAAAGCCCATTTCATCACGAGCTTAGACCTCAAGGACGCCTTCTGGCAAATTCCTTTAGACCCCGGTTCAAAGGAGAAAACAGCCTTCACAGTCCCAGGCCGGCCCTTATATCAATTCGTGACCATGCCATTCGGATTGTGTAATGCCCCCCAAACAATGACGCGCCTTATGGACAAGGTGATACCACCTCATTTGCGGCACCAAGTTTTCGTTTACTTGGACGATCTGTTGCTTATAACCGAGACCTTTGACGAACACATCGACCTGCTTCAGGAGGTGGCTCTACACATCCGGAGGGCAAGATTAACCATCAACATAAGGAAGAGCCAGTTCGTGATGACGGAGGTGAAGTATTTAGGTCACATCATTGGGCATGGCCATATCAAGACCGATCCGGAAAAGACTCAAGCGATTGACGTTTTTCCACTACCCAAGACCACCAAACAGTTACGCCGATTCTTAGGGTTATGCGGATGGTACCAGCGTTTTGTACGTGACTATGCCACCATTACCACTCCTTTGACCGACATGCTGCGTAAGGGACGTAAATTCGTCTGGGAAGAGCCCAGCTTGCGAGCCTTTGAAGAGCTAAAGAAGAGTCTGACTACGGCCCCCGTACTGCACAGCCCGGACTTTGACAAACCGTTCTCAATCCATTGTGACGCGAGTCAACATGGGGTGGGAGCAGTCTTAGTCCAGGTTGCACAAGACGGCGAGGAGAGACCTATAGCCTTCATGTCTCACAAGCTGAACCCAGCCCAGCGAAATTACACGGTCTCCGAGCAAGAATGTTTAGCCGCGGTGTTGGCAGTGAAACGCTTCCGAGCCTATGTGGAGGGACACACCTTTGAAATCGTTACGGATCACGCTTCTCTGAAATGGCTAATGAGCCAGACTGATCTCAACGGTAGATTGGCCAGGTGGGCACTGAAACTACAGGCATTTGACTTCACAATTCGCCACCGAAAAGGAAGCCAGCATGTAGTCCCCGACACCCTATCCAGAATGTTCGCCCCTGAAGGAGCCGAGTTGGTCCAAGAGGACGACAGCCCCCAATTGATCGATTTGGACCATCCTGCCTTCAAGTCAGCCAGCTACACCCAACTGATTCACACTATCCAGAATCAACTGTCCCAGCTTCCTGAACTGCGGTTGACGGATGGATTTATTTATAAGCGGATGGGACACGCATCCGGAGACCCCATACAAGAAGAAGAACAGTGGAAGTTGTGGGTGCCCGAAGAATTAACCACTGATCTTATCAGACGGGCTCATGACCACCCATCAAGTGCGCACGGCGGATACGGTCGTACACTTAGGCGGTTGAAAACCTGTTTCTTTTGGCCTAAGATGGCCCAACAGATAAAAGCGTACGTAGCCTCTTGTGAGCTATGCAAGTGCACTAAAGCGCCCAACACCATCCTTCGGCCACCCATGGGTAAGGTTGAGGTCCCCGAACGCGTGTTCCAGCGCTTGTACATTGATCTTATCGGTCCTTACCCTCGATCTGCTTCTGGTCACACGGGAGCTGTCGTGGTCCTGGACCAGCTCTCCAAATTCCCTATCATAGAGCCACTACGTAACATGCACACTGGACCAATAACCAGCTTTTTGGAGAACCGAGTCTTTCACATGTTTGGAGTTCCGGAGAAACTTGTCTCCGACAATGGGGTCCAGTTCACCTCCAGCAAGTTCCGAGACCTAATGTCCAAATACGGCATCATCCACCAACGAACTGCCGTCTATTCACCACAAGCCAACGCATCCGAACGACTGAATCGTACGCTCATAGCGGCCATTCGCGCCTATGTCCACCCGAATCAGAGGGACTGGGATCGCAGATTGTCCGCCATCACTAGTGCGCTGCGCTCGTCGTACCACTCCACGACCGGCATTTCGCCGTATTTTGCAGTGTTCGGCCAGTACATGATCGGTCATGGGAGCGCTTACCGGCTATTGCGGCAGCTGAAATCGCTAGAGGACCCAATCGTGGTTCTAGAACCGCACGAACAGCTCCAACTTCTGCGAGATCAACTGCGGGAGAAGATTGAAGAAAGTAGACGGATGGGAGAGGAGCGGTACAACTTGCGATCTCATCCTTCTGGCTTTAAGGCCGGCGACGAAATATATCGTCGAAACTTCCGACAGAGCGATGCCACCCGCCATTACAATGCCAAACTAGACAAGAAATTCGTGAAGTGTCGAGTCATGCAAGTCATAAGCCCCACCCGGTACCTCATCGCGGACATGACTGGTAAGACCCTGGGAATTTACCACGCAAAAGACCTTAGACGATGAAGTGCAACTAATTCCCACGAGAAACCTTGGCTTATCCCAAATCTCTGCCTAGACGAAGGCCTCCGAATAACACCTGACTTCCTACTATATAGTCACTGTCGAGTCTTCACGAACAGGGTTGTAGCCTATCCTTCGAAACGGATCTTCGACCCGCCACGTCCCTAACCAAGACCTTTTACAAAGGAGACGGGATCGTAATTACTTCGATTTTGGGGGGGGGAATGTGTAATGTGACGACTACGCCCAGGAATCGAAGTGATTCCGATCCCGAACCCTTGTAACCTGCCAGATGGATATGTCCTCGAAGTGCCAGCGGACTTCATCTGTTGTGCGGATATCGTTGTGCAGAAAATATTTTTTTTTCTGTCCAAATATTTAGATCCGTGGATATAAATATTCGGAATATAGAATTAATCCAACCCCGGCACATTTCGAGACATAGCCATCTGGAAATGCCCCTCCACCGTGGCCATCGAGAAAACTATGCCACTGGCGACATCTGAAGAAGCACATTTCCGCCATGTGAAGTGCCATTCCACGCACATATGTTTTGTCCGAGGTGACAACCGGAAATTTTGACAGCCACATGGAGGCGCGAAACGTCATCGTAAAGTTCTTCATGAGAATATCGAAGGTATTACAAAACCAGCTATACGTCGTTTGGCGCGACGTGGTGGAGTGAAACGTATTCCCGGTTTAATCTATGAAGAAACGCGTGGTGTGCGTAAAGAGTTTTTGGAAAACGTTATTCGTGAGGCAGTGACATTCACCGGAGCAGAACATTAGGAAAGAGGTTAGTTTAGTTAATAACTAAAAAGAAAGTTAGAATTGACTCACAATCATGTGCCCTACAGCCGCCGCCGCCGTCGTCCAATTCGAAATACGGCCGCCGCTCTCTCCTCGTTGCTGCCGCGCGCTAAATAAATTTGAAAATAAAAATTCCATCTGAGAAATAAAAATTCAAAATAAATTTGATGAAACAGAGAATTGGGAACGCGGCGTAGAAAATGCATAAATAATTGTAGGAACGCGCGATTGAGGACTTGACTGGAGAGACTTGAAAGACCAAAGAAAAGGGTGAGCGTGGTGGAACGTGGAAAACAGTGCCTGTAGTCGCAAGGAGAAGCGAATCAGGGAAAATCTCGAGTGGATTGTGTAACTTTATGTTAGCCCAACGCAACACCAGCACCAGCAGCCATTGCCATCAAACTATTTTCGGATTACTTCCATCGCTGACATCGTGCAAGGGACACAAGCAAGCAAGCAAACACGGCGACGAACCGAGTGCCTAGAAAAATGCCAAAAAGGACAACATCATCAAACTGGTGACTTTCCATTGCCAGCCGGTTGGGATATTGCCCGCGATTACGACGGCAAAGTCTACTACATTAACCACAATAACAAGGAGACAACGTGGTTGGATCCTAGAGACAGGTGCGTGCCTTTGTCGTCAACCATGCCACAGATTCCATGAATTTTACAATGATTAGGAATTTATGAAAAAAAAACCAAAATAAATTACTAACAAATTATAAAAGACAAAAATGTATTAACCGGACTAAAACTGTTCGATTTTCTTGATATAATTTTTAAACATGTATTATTAGATGAAAATCGGGGGCATGTCAAAAGATGGTATAACATGAATGTCAACTAAACATTATTCTTTAAATCCAATGAAATCTTTTAAAACTTTAATCAATGATTTCAAATGACAACTGATATGCGATAATTGAATGAGCTTTCTTGGAATAATTATAAGAAGTAAATTTAAAAATCAACACTTCAAACGTAAACAAGCTTCATATGAAGAAAACGTCAAGCTAACATAACTTGAACATAAACTAAATAAACTAAAAATCTCAATGATTAGTGAATCGAGTACTAAATTCAGAAAAAAAAAATACTAAAATTAAATGAAACAATTAAATGTTAGAATAAATGAATGAATGTCTTAAAAAAAATGATAACTGAATATATTCAATGAGATATCGGAAATTATACCATTTAAAATACACAACGTAAGCACTAATTTTTCTAGTTTTCACAATAAGTAAAATATCAAAAATCATATTATAGACAGATACATTTCACTATTGATAAATCCCGGTTTTCCGCACAATTTAAGTTTTCTGAGAAAAAGTAATAGACACAAAAGTAGTCTTTATAGTGTTCAACAACCCATACAATACTTTTCTTTCGCAATTTCAATATTTATATGACACCATAATTTTCTTTAATGTATCCCAACTTTGAACGTTATTTTCGTATAATTTACTTCGGATTCAAATTAACTTTGTATTTATTGTCATATGTAGGACATTCGAAACTATTTTGTTTTCAATCGAATCAAGACATTGGTGTGTCAGTCTCAGAAAGTTTAGCTTATATTCAGGAACAAGGTATCCCTGAAAGATAGGAACACAGAATACGATAATATTAAACAATGCCATTGATTTATTTGTTCAACGAGGCCTAGCCCAACGTAATGTGTCAAATGGTTCCAAGCTTGGTTCTTAGTCCGATAGAAGAGGCGTTTGTTAGATAGTCCAGAAGTTCTGCGCTCCAGGAGGTCTCACGCTCAGGGCGTAAATAGTATTCAACTCACTACTACAAAAATATTATTTGCTTTAACGCTGTTTCCTTTGAGTGATTTTCATGTTACTGATTTAAATCATTTGTTTCGTCCGTATTTTGAGTCCTAGCTTTTCACGGTTTCTTCGAAAAAAATATATTTTAAATACTGAGCTTCAGTAACGCATTTTAGTCTAGTGAAAGTCGAGAGATTTTATATCGAATCGCAAATGTTGGGAGATTTATATTCATGAATTGATTGCCGATAGAGATAAAACAGCTAATAAAATGACTTTCCAAGCCCAACGGAGTATTCAACAGTTCAAAACCATTTTTGCTTTGTTCATTCGTTTTCCATATCGTATCTGTTAAATCAAAACGATTTATCATATGTTTTACACACACATAAACCCATGTTAGCTTACTCGAAAGAAAGAACAAAATTCAAATCGCAAATCTGCAACTGATACTCTCTCCTTAAGTTATTAGATTTTTGGGTTCATCTTTGAAGATAAATTCCTGTGTATAGCTTAAACTAGGAAGCTGATGTTTCTGCATTATTTTCCACTTTTTAACTTACGTTGCTAGTACATAGCTTAATTTGATTAGTTGATTGCAATATCTCGTTGAACTTAGTCGCTAAACAAACGATATGATATACAAAAAGTTTCGAAGAAATGAAAATAAAAAGTGCTAACTATAATATTAGATGCTAGATGTTAGCTGTTATGAAGATAATCAGAAAACCAATTTCCACAAGTTGCTGCCCCTGATTTCATTTCTTTACTGCACAATCTCTAATTCACTTATATTTACTTTAGCTATTTTACCTCTTATTTATCCCGGAATCGTATCCATATAGTTTTTTTTTTATTTTGTAAATAGTATCGGTATAACCTTATTCACAACATGTTTGGGGAAGTTCTTTGTGTTTTTTTCTGATAATATTAGGATATATTTTAATATCTTTTTTAATTACCGCGAATGACTTATGTATAATGTTTCCATGTTCAGACATTAATCAAAACGCACTTCTTTTGCATTCGGCTGTCTTCCTCATAAAGAAAAGAACTATATTTACATAATATCGCCGTCTTTTAAATGAAAATTGTTTGCCATTTTTCTTATTTTTTATTGAATTTTTAAGGTTTATTTAATGAGAAAAAATAAAAAAATATGGAACAAAAAAATCAATGAATTATATACTGGGATATCATGTACAATAAAATAAGTAAAGAAAAGACAGTTCTCTTGATATTAGCTTTTCGCATATATATACAATATTTTCATTTTTCTGTTTGTTTTTCTTTTCAAAATACACTTATACACACATAATAAATATATTTTAAATTAAGTAAAAATAATATTTGATATGAGGGTAAATATCATAATTTGATTTTGTTCAGCTCTTATGTCCCCTCTCATTGTCATTATTCAACATAGATTGCCCAGGATATATAAGAATATATGATATGTAAGAATTGAATAAACCAAGAATGAATTGCTAATTTAACCACGACTTTCCTTTTCAGTGACTCTTCTTTTTCAGTGGGAACAGAGAGTGTAGGGTAAGTATGCCGTCGCGAGGGTAGGGTTTCTGCAAATCCGCTGAAGTCGGTTTCGCGTCGCGCGCGGTACGCGGTACCTTTGCTTGTTTCGCCATTTCTTTAGAGTAGTTTTCTTCGGTTTAAGTTCGAGTAGTATATTTTTCGGTACCGCGTCGGTGAATCGGTAACGCGCCTGTGGATTTTTGTAGCGTTTTTGATTTGAGATCTGTGGATAGATCCCATCCAGAACTAACGTAATGTAGGTTTCTCGTTCTGGATGAGTGAATTTTGACGCGTTTAGAAAACGGGCAATTTCAGGTGACTGAAATATTGTAGTTGAGCGTAATCCATTCGGAGACCCGCGACCGAAATCCTCTCCGAACTAGCTGGCCGACAAGCAGTCACCGCGTGAATGGATTACGGTGCACGGATTGGTTGACCTGTTGGTACCATCCGTTGGCACTACTCAGACTTAACGTCTAGAACCGATGAGAGGTCGGTTCCGCGTTCGAGCTGAAGGTAAAAAATCATTACAAGTCACGGTCCCCCGATTGTCGGTTTTGCCCAGGAGAGGAAGACAATGCCTGCCACACATTTTTGGCGTGCATAAAATGGGACAGGTGGCAAAGGGCCCTCTACAGGAAGACGGGAGAGCTCACCCTGGATAATATAGTCGTGGTGATGCTCGAATCGGTTGACAAATGGGACCAGGTGGCACATTATGTTAGGGCAGTCCTAAAAGATAAAAGGGACTCACAGCAGCTGAGGGATCGCTTGTCTGGTACTTCCTTTTCCCCTCTCCCCTCCCGCTAGAAGAGGGATTCCCCAGCTTGAAGGCGCTTCACGGCGTAACAAAACGAGACCTGGCCCGAAGTAATGTGTCAAGTTTCAGGCTAGGCTCTCAGGTTGACAGGGGAGGTGTTTAGTGGGTAGTTCAGTCTCCTTCTTTCGAGATGGGAGTCCCACAGTCTGTGCATAAATGGGCACTCACCTCCCTACCACAAAAAAAGACTCAATTCTTGTTTTTCTTCTTTGCTTCCCATACTCAGGAGTCCACTTTGATAGAAAGGGCACAGAAAAGAATGAAATATTTAAAAGGATAAACTCAGCAAACAAAACCTACTTCTCAGTACTTCCTATGCTAAGATCAAGAGATGTTCGAAGGGAAAATTAAATAAGCTTATATAAGTCACTAATAAGACCTGTGCTGCTTATGGATCTTAAATCTGGACCCTTACAAATGTATCCGAAAAGGCCTTGGACGTATTCGAATGTAGGATATATGGCACAATAAAGTATGGAGCAGAGCGCAGGATTCATTACAACGCCGAGTTGTATAATCTTTTTGACAACCCATCTGTATCCGCATGCGTAAAGCTACGTGAACTACAATGATTAAGACATGTGGAAAACGTCCATTTGGAAAACCGAAGAAGTGGTGAGAAGATTCATCGATGGGATTTCCAATTGGCGACCGAGGTCACAGAACCACGACAATTGGAGGTGAGCTATGCCACAAATAATGATGAAGACTCCATTCTAGGCCCCTTATGATTTTTAGTTTTCCATTATTCATATTTCGTATATGATGATGACTTAAACATTTTCAGCGTAATTCATTCCACCGAGGACAGCTTAGTTCTAAAGGCAGATCAAGAGAATCGTGTTTCTTGGAGTAATTCTAACTTCTTTCCAATGAATGTTGACAAATGTCTTCTCATGATCTATTCACGTGGAAAATAATACATATTGTTTGGTTACACGCTCAATGGTTTCTTTCTTGGAGTAATGACTTTCTACAAAGATTTCGTGGTTTTCCATTATTGTTTCTAGGGCATCTAAAGTGGCTGATTTCATTCTAAAATCCTCTAAATGCTTCACCAAATCTCTTGTAGTATCGCTTTCTTTCTCTCCCTAGTTTATACTCAACTAGAGCATTGCTCCCAAGTCTGGTGCCTTCACCAGCGTTACTTAATTGATGTTCTAGAGTAACTAAAATGTAGTTTCACCCGTTCACCACTTTTCAATTTTCATATAACCTTCCTAAACTGAACGTCTAACTTCCTTCTTCTTTCCTTCTTTGAGACCTCAAAGGACATTCGTAGGCAAATGTCTTTTCGTCAACCACTTTAACAATATTTTGCAACTTGCTTTTTGCAATTATATCTATTATTTAACTTTTGAGTGCACGAATAGATCTTTGGTAGCTTTTAGTGTTCCTTTTGCTGGCACTGAAGCTTTTCTTAACTGGCGTTTGGTATGATTACTGTGAAATCATCATAATAGTAGTCCTGCTTTTATTTCTTCATTTTTAATTTCTACAAAGCTCGCTTGCAAGAGATTAAATAGCTTACTCATCGCCGAATCCACACTTTCAAGAATCAAGGTCGAGGGCAAACAGATTTAGTCTTCGTTGGACTTTACAGTGTCGAACGTACCTTTCGAACTGACCGGCTGGTGCTAGGTCAAGCATGACCTGTGCAACAACGGACATTGCCCCATTGAGATCAAGATTAAAATGGATTGGAGCACTTGGTGGCTGTGTCAAGACAGGGACAGGATTGGAAATTATATCGTGACTGATTTTTTCAACGGAAATTTTGAGGATATCATCAATGAAGTAAGCCTAATCATCAACAATAACACCAAACAAAAAAAAAACAAAATTTAGCAACATGTACTGGTGGTCAAAAAACCTAATGAAGATCTGGAGGAGGAAAGTGTAGTTTTAAACAGGTTAGAGCGATAGAAAAATTTGGAGAGCTGGTCAGCCTAAAACGAAGTGAGATATGAGTGTAAAACGGCGGTTAGAGAGGCCGTATATAAAGAGTGGGAAAAAGTTGTACTGAGCGGCTGTTACGACGGTAATACCAAATGTTTCTGAACCTTCAACAACAACATCAAAATTCAAACGAGTAGAAATCCGATTGACTAAATGGATGAAGAGCTGCATTTAAGATTCCTTCATGACATCAGGAGCAAGCAACACTCCTACTCCAATACCATCAAGGCAGCTGTTACCGCCATTAATCCCAATCACCTATTTAAAGTTGAGGAGGTACATCAGATCTTCAACGAGTAAAAGAAACCTAAGGCACAAAGTGTTGAAACAATCAATTACAACATGTTAGCCATCGTTCTTCAAATAATCTCAATGTCCGCATGAGGCTTATAATAAAGCCGTTGCTGAGTGCAAAGTCCCAGATGCATGCAGTACAATTAAAATCGCCTCAATACTAAACCTCAACAGGATCCGATACATCTCAGTAGCTACAGACCAATTTCGTTAATGAGAATACCAATTAAAATGATAAACAAACTGACCAAAATTAAACTCGGTTGTTTTATTGAGGAAAAAACAACGCCTGCCTTAACATACTGTTGCTCGATCTAGAAAAAGACAAACGGTCTGAGTTTAAAATGGCGATCATTCTTGACATTACCAATGCATACGAGTACGTGGATCGAAATCTGCTTAAGCAAACTCTAGTCAACGTTGGCATAAGCACTCTATGTATCAACTAAATCATCGAACTTTCCAGTCGAAGAACCCTGTTGTTAAATAACCAAAGGTTCACGGTAAACAATGACCTAGCACAGGGCGGCGTTTTTGGCCCCCCCCTGTTTAACGTGTATACAATTATTCTACATCGCCTATCAAACGATAAGATCACTATTCTGCAATACGCTGCCGATTTCCTTGTGCTAACAGAAAGAAAGAACTTAAATGACTTAAGCAGAGTTTGCGACTCACTGGGTTTTAAAGCAAACCCTGCTGAAGCACAAGCAATAATCTTTTTTAGACACAAACAGCCACAACGTTCCCTAAGCATGAATGGAAGTCAGATTGCATGGAAAAACAGCATTTTATACATACGAAGAAAAACAAATAGAACAGGATCCTTTAAAGAGCAGAGTGACAAAATCACCAGCAAACAGAAACAACAATATTTGATCAGCATGTTGTGCAGGCCTATGAATAATTTCAAATCAAACACCGCCTTGAATCTATATAAAGTCTTAATTAGACCGAACCTTGCTATGGAATTACCAACTTTGCAAATGCACCAAACTATTTTTTCGACAAAATCGACGCCGTCAAAACATATGTTCTAAAGCTCTGCCTTGGACTCCCACGTTACGCTGCCAATGTGCAGGCATTCGATTTGCTGAAAAACTTATGACCAAGAATAAACCCGAATTGCTCACAGCAAGCGAGCTAAGTAAGCCTTTTTTAATAATTTCCCACACACTGAGGACCTAAAGAATACAGTCTGCAGCTATACCCATGTTTACCAGAAATTCAAGGCCTCCTTTGACGGAATTATTCCCACGGTCGCTGTCACCATACCGCCCAACTTTAAGGTATTTCTAGAGGTTGTAAATACATTGTACAACACACAAACGACCTCAGTGGCACTGAACTAAATGACAAATTCATCTTTTATGTGGAGAACTTAAAGAGTATGTCTCAGCTCATTTTATGTTACCGACGGGGCTAAGAAGATGTCCGGTGTTGATAGCACCTACATCAACCTCATAAATAATGAGTCTTCCTATTTTAGTCTCAATGAGCATGTTTCTGTATTCAACGCTAAATTGTACGGCATTTTGGCAGACCCGAAGGATCCTACTACCTTGACCACTGCGTTGAATTTGCTCTCGGATTTCAAGGTTACATTGCTGAATATTGAAAACAACGAAAATTGTAAAAAAGTAATCTAACATGACATCTGACATGCCATTAACACAAACTGGACGTTAAGTTGAACTTTCCATGGTTCCCGGGCATAAAGAAATAGAGGTGGCTGTAGAAGTCAATTATTATGCTAAAGAAGGGACTAAAAGAGGCCGTTTGGAACACACCCACTTGGAACAAGATGATATCATGGATATTATCACTTCACGCATTAAACGTGACTGGTTCTTTGTCTAGGCTCACAGAGTTTAACTGGAAAAAGAGCCAACCATTTGTGCAGGCATTGCAATGAAGGTGACGACCTTGATCAAAAAATTTTTAAGATGTGTCACATACAAAATAAATAGAGTCGAGTTAGGTGTTTTCAATCAATTCAAAGGGTTTGCCATGGTCAGGGACATCCGGGTCAAAAATGACAGAAATTTGATCGTTAAGTTAGGGACCTACATTGGCACTGCGAGAATGAAGATTTAAAAACGGCATGGTATTGGGTGTTAGCGCATAACAGAATTGGAAGATGGGGAGGTCATTGAGGTTTTTTAGTTTTGATATTTTCCTGCTAGGTGAACCATTCCTCACTGCTCACATAACAGATTTTAAAATTCTTTGACAGACAAAAGAGCCATGCTCTGCAATCATAGGGAAGTCTTTTTTTATCAGAAACAAGTCTCATTAATCCGTAGAGACTCAAAGGATGCTCACTTTATAAACTTTATAAGTGTATTTATTTCACAATATGCTTTTATTCGGTACGTCACATAACGTCTAGTTATGATAGTTTACGATAATATGGCTCATGTTTTTAGTATGTATTTCACCCTGGCTTTTCGCCCAGAAATTATATTTGTTTTGATCTTGTGCATATTTAAAAGAGGGTCATGGTCTTTCCTTTGCCTGGTCCTCCAACTATTATACTAACATCATCCGAGCCCCATTCTTTCTGCTAACAAGTGTTTGTATGCTCGTGTTTTGGCTCAGTATATAAACAAGTCCCGCAGTAGTCGGGACAAAATATCGAAACCAGTGGCCAGTGCTTTTTACTTGGCGTAATCTAAAACAAATTGGGTAGGCAGACCTATGCTCATGTCAGAAGGGTTTTGTACCCAACTTCTCAGAAATGCAGTCACCAGAAACGAATAAAGGCAAGAAACATGTCAAAGAGATGTGCAAGTTTAAAAGAAATTACATTGCTTTTCTATTTTCAACGGTCGCCATTTTATTGCGAAATTACTCAAATCATGAATTCCCAAAAATACGAGTATTTATGTTATTGACCTTATCCGAAAATTTCAAGAAGGTCAAATCAAAACTGCAGTGACTGATTGGATGGAAAGTCCATAAAATACCAAAATCATGTGTTATTGTTGTTGTAGTTGGAGAAATTTCAAATGGCTATAACTTCCGTGTATATCATTCGATTTTCCTCAAACTTGCTGAGTATAAGACTAACAATACTCAAACTGAGTTTAAGGGTATATGTACGATTCTATTAGGGAAAATGTGAATTTCGAAATCATACTATTGTTAACAAAACTGAGCGAATTTTGTCTTCTAAGGTATTTGTTGTTATTGTGCTCATAAACATCTACCTGTGTAATTTTTTTCAGATTGCAAGTGGCCAACCGCGAGGGGGGGGGAATACAAATTTTTCGTATAT
This sequence comes from Odontomyia ornata, assembly GCA_963969285.1. Classification (NCBI taxonomy): domain Eukaryota; kingdom Metazoa; phylum Arthropoda; class Insecta; order Diptera; family Stratiomyidae; genus Odontomyia; species Odontomyia ornata. The sequence goes on along the minus strand of OZ017738.1, from coordinate 123,529,585 downwards.
TTCCCCTCTTTTTTTCGGGGTCCACTCCCCTGTATGAACAGAGCCCCCTTAAATACCGTATAAATTTTGTTTGTAGTTGAAATTTGAAGAGAGCACCACTTTTCACCTACATACAAAATTTGATGTTTCTATCTTAAGTAGTTTGCGAGAAAAATTGCTTTGGCACACGGGCGGACGGACAGACGGGCCGACAGGACGCGATTTTAGTAGGGTTTAGCAAAATTATTTTACAAAACCCCCCCAAAAAAGAAAAAAATATGTTGAAGCCCAATTGCAAATGAGCAAATTTGAATTGTTAGCGTATGCGGTGGACATCAATATTTTGACACGGTCGTTAACAACCACCAAAGAAATTTTCTTTTAACTGGGCAGCGAAGCAAAACTAGTAGGGCTACAAATCAATGAAAATAAAACAAAGCACATGACCCAGTCGAGGAAAAATTACTCAATTATACAAAATATCACGCTTGGCGAATACAGTATCGAAAATGTGGGCAAATTTGTGTATCCTGGCGTCAAAATAACGAGAAACGGTAATGAAAGAGACGAAATATGTCGAAGACTTCAGCTCGCAAGTAAAATATTTTATTCAGTTTTTACATCCTTGAAAGCCACCTGCATACAAAGGAAAACAAAGCTCCAAGGATATTTACATTTGTGATAAGACCTGTGTTATGCTATGGGTGTGAAACATGGACCGTGACCTAACCATCCACGAACATATTGAACGCCTTCGAGCGACGGGTCCTGAGGCGAATCAGCGTAGCGAAGCTATACGGTGACTGATTGCAAATTCGATACAACCATGAGCTGTATGAAATTTTTGACGAGCCGAAGGTCTCAACGATTGTAAGACTGCGGAAGCTGCAATGGGCTGGCCCCATAAATAGTATGGACGAACAACGGATACCCAAAAAGGTATTCGGTAGGAGAACTGAAGGGCGGAGACCAGTGGCGAAACGGAGGAAACACTGGTCTGACTCAGTCGACGAAGATAGTTCATCGCTGCGCGGTCAATGGACCGAGATAGGTGGAGGTTCATGTTGCAGGAAGCGAAGGCCCGAGATGGGCTGTAGTGCTACGAAGTAGAAGAAGTTTGAATTTTCTCGCCAATGGAGATATGCCTGAAAAAATTATATTCTAAATTTGTTTTATTGTATTTATTTTATTGTCTGATAAAAACAAGAATACGCTTAAACGCACAAGCCCTGAAAGAAATCGATTAACCTAAATAACGTCATAGTAAGGACCAACAACAGCTATATTCGATAGGCACAAAAGAGCATTTCAAGTGGTCTAAAAGCCCAATCCCTACTGTGACATTATGCAATAGCTTCTGAGCTTGAGTAAGAATGCATTGGTAAGGTTTAAAGTTTGGTTGGTTTGAGGTTAACTAATTTTTCAAATGATTTTGAAGAGAAATTTCCCACATAAGGATCTGCCCTTTTTAATTTGTTTTTCACGTATTCTTCCATAAATTATATGACTCAAGGTTCCCAACGATTACTAGAACAATTTGTGATAATACCTGATCATAATTTTCTTCAATGTTGGTGCTATTATTTTAACTGGCTTTTAATGTTTAATACCAAAACGATGGTTATTAGCATATATTTATGTAACTGATCAATCAATAGAAGTACTACTGAAGAAGAAAGTGTAATAATCGGTTGGTAAATGAGGCCCTCTACTGTATAGCACTTGAATTTATAATGTATAGTTTAGGAGAAATGTGATCCTTCTGGTAGAAGTTGCATATGACCACTCAATATATTTGCATGTAACCAGGGATCTACATTGAGTTAAGTTAAATAAGAATTATGTTATAATAACTCCACTTACTGTCTTTCGTTATTCACATAATCAGCTGCCTTAACTTTTTTGCCCACCATGGTTTTCATGGGGAATTATTTAGTTCCGACCGTTACTTAATCAATCCATACGGGCACAAAAAAAGTTAATGCGTTCAATTATATAGATTAAATAAAATCAAAACCACAAGAAACTTACATAAAACCCTCCACAGTATAAGGCATTATCATCATAATTAATGTAAGCAGTTCGATCGTAACGCCATCGGGATGACCGTCCAGTTGGTTCCAAAAGCATTCCATGCCCGTTGACTGTATTCAACAGATTATTTCCAAAAAGCGTCAGAAATATAACACTTAAACCTTTTAACCACTTCAACATGTTGATTCTATGATTTTTTCTTAAGGTTAAACTGAAGACTGTTCATTTGTGGGAAACAAACCTCCCTATTATATACTAGAACCGATGTGATTCGTCACATTCTTATCAAAAGATAATTCCCAAATACTGTCAATATGTAAATATTTGCTACATATATCAGACCATCTCAAACAGACAACAATTAAAAGAGTTCTTAAATGCTATCCACAGTGGTCTCGATTGAATTGCTCAACAGAATTTAAATCATGCTTAAACAAGCTAATATACTTTATTAAGATTAATTTAATTTATTATTTCCTCTCTTTAGGTATATGGCTTACCAAATATAAGTATTGCACGTATAAAAATTTTCGTGTATACAAGTGGAGAGTCATACCAGACAAAAAATAGATATAAATGAATACATCAGTAAAATGATAAAAATAGTGAATAATTGTAATTTGAGTGGACCCAACACTGAGAGATAGTGTGGAGGAAGTGAATCAACTATAGAAATGAGACAGGAAAAGAAAAGTATAGAAAAAACATCAGAAAAATTGTGTCATTCTCCAGTTTATTCATTTATTTAATAATTCACCGTTTCTTAAAACTCAGAAATTCTAAATATTCACTTCCCGTATGAATGGTGGGCGATACATTATAGCCGAAACTCGATACATGGGAGATCAAATATGTCGTGAGATAAAAAATTGTAAGTTGGGACAATCGGAAACAAATTTATTTTTTGTAAACCCTCCCACTATGGCCTATATTATATATCTTATAAAAAATTCAGGCCTATCCAAAGATAAAACTTAATTCTCCTTCATGCTGATTTTTTAAACAGTATGTACTAAAATTATGATTCTGAAATCAATCTAGGAAACATTTTTTATGATAGATTTTGAAAAGTACTATGACTATAACTAAAAATATTCAATCACCTACAATCTCAAGTGCTCACAAGACTCAACGTCACCCGGTCGTTTGAGCAAAAACATTTTGAATCGTCGAGCCAGATATCAATTCAGTGATTAACGAAGTGAAGCTGAACTCAGGGCCGGTTCTAGCCATTTTTCTAGAGTAGGCGACCAGCATTCCGCTCCCCCCTAAAAATTTTTATGCTAGTAAGGATTATCTCTGGGTCGGGATACACTTAAAAATACGAGTAAATATAAATGCCTAAGAACGTCCGAAACGTGCGAGCATTACTGTAATAATCAGCATGTGTTAAACATGCTTGCCCTAATTTAATGAATGTGATATTAAAAAAATTTAAAAACCAATTACACAATATATAAAAATTCAAAGTTTATTAAGTGTGAAAAAAATCAATAAATACAACACAAGTCAGTTTTAAAGAAATTAAACAATTTATTACTGTAAAATAAAGACAAACTTAAAACGTTTACACTTAACACTGAAAATAGATTTTCCTTTCTTTCATTTTGGCAAATTCGCTGAGAATGTAGTCAGTGTCCATTTGGTTTAACAAATCATTCTCAATGGACATTGTTACCAGTCCACTCAAATGTCCCTGACAAATGGTTGATCTGAGATAAGTTTTTGTTAGTTTCAACTTAGAAAAACTTCTTTCACCACTTGCTACTGAAAGGGGGAGCGTCAGAAGGATTCTTAGAGAAACAAAAACATTAGGGAATGTGTCCATATAATCATTTTTTGTTATATACGACTAGGCCTCACTAAGAGATCTTCCGGGTGGCAACATTGGCGCAAAAATGTCTAGCTCTTCGAACAATTCAACTCCGCTATGTCACATTCTTCTCCATCACTCAGAACATTGTGAAGTTGTATACAGGCGTCTTTCAAGGTCTACTTGTCCCATATCTGAAGAATCTTAATGTCCTACAGAAAACTAAAACTCTTGCTGTGGTTGAGTTCAAACCTCTCAAGTGAGTTTATTGCTGTATCAAGCACCACAAAGAAAAATTTCACTTTGAATGATGCCAGTCCTCACTCTCATACGAGAATTACCTCTTGGTTTTTCTTGGACGAACTTCGGATTCTTTTTCAAATTCAGCAGAAAGAATGAAGTGTCTATGATAATGCTATTAAGACCTTCATCAAATCTCATTTTTTCTAAAAATGTCTGAACACTTTTCACGAGGTCTATTGAAGTTTGCAAAGTAGATGAGGCTTTTTGCAAAGTCTTACCATGTTTATTTTAAAAAGGATATTATGCCACGTTACCAGACAACACAAAAATGTGAAAGTTGTAAGTTTTCTTATTACTCATACTGCAGTGTTCCTCCTAAAAGCATCTAGCTTGTGGTCTTGAGAGGTTTCATACAAAGCATCGTAAATTTCCTCGATGTGATATCTAAGAGGTACTAAGGCTTCAATCCTACTCTCCCACCGAGTATTGCTAAGGGGCTTCACTGTTAGAGTGGATATGTCTTTCATCAAAATACTCCACCTGTGAGTTGAACTGGAGAAAAAGTTGAATATTTCTTGGATCGTACTAAAACAATCAACTGCAATAGGGCAAGAGAGAGCAGCATCGTTAACCACAAGATTCATAGAATGGTTACCACATGGCACGAAAAATGCCCTTGAATTCAAATCAATTACTCTTTTCTGGACTCTAGAATTCTTTCCTCTCATGTTGGAACGATTATCATATCCCTGGCCCCCCATATTTTTTAACGGGATGTTCCGTGTATCTAATTCACTGAGTAAGACTTCTGTGAGACCTTCACCTGTCGTATCTTTGATAGGCAGAAAGCCTCAAAAAATGTTCTTTTATTGACACTTCCTCATTTTTAACACATGTGACAAATCTCACACCAATGTCATTTGTTCTGTATGGCTAATATCGGGTGTACAGTCCAGTATTATAGCATAATATGTTGCTTGTTTTAGGTCACTTATGATTCCGACTTGGATCTTTTTGTCAAGAGATAAATAAACTCATTTTGTATTTGTTTGCTCAAATAGTGAACATGTGTCTCTTCGGAAGTAACTCTTCTTACATGTTCAGCCATGACAACATCAAATTTGAAAATATACTCTACAAGTTGCAAAAAGTTACCAGTGTTACGCTCGAAAAGAGACTCTTTTGTTCCTCGAAAAGCCAGCCCCTGAGATCCTAAAAATTGGACAACACAAAGTAAACGTTTCAACATTTCGTTCCAATGTTCCATTTCAGTTCAAATGGTTCTATCATGCTCTTTGTCGATAGTTCTATCCAAACGTAATCGCTTGAACAGTTCACGCCAAGATTTACAATTGTGTATGTGGGTAGAAGATTTTTCATGACTGGTCAAAATCTTAGTTAAGTTTTGCCAGTCAGAATATCCTTGGTCTCTGGTGGCAAGAGATGAATGCACATTTCCAAAGACTTTGCACGCAAAGCAAAATACTGCGTTTTTCTTTAATTGAATACATCAACCAGTTCCTATGGACTTGTCCCTTATTGCTAAGTTTTCTTGTGAAATGAAGTGAAGAGAATTTTCTACCCTTAGCATCAATGGGAAAGTCTGTAATGATTTTTATGTCTAAAGCTCGAACGAGGAACCGACCTCTCATCGGTTCTAGACGTTAAGTCTGAGTCGTGCCAACGAATGGTACTAACCGGTCAACCAATCCGTGCACCGTAATCCATTTTCGCGGTGGCTGCTTGTCGGCCAGCTAGATCGGAGAGGATTTTGGTCGCGGGTCTCAAAATGGATTACGCTCATTTACAATTTTTCAGCCACCATTAAACGCCCGTTCAAACGCGTCGAAAACACTATAATACGGAGAAGAAACCTATTTTACGTTACTCCGTATTTCTTCATTCATCCAGTCAAGTACAAAAATCTAATTTCTATTTCTCGTTCCCGAATTTTACCGACGCGGTACCGAAAAATATACTACGTTAACCTAAATCCGAAAAAAACTACGCTAAGGAAAAACAAACCAACAAAGGTACCGCGTACCGCGCGCGACGCGAAACCGACCCCAGCGGATTTTTTCCAAACCCTACCCTCGTGGCAGCATACTTACCATGCACTCTACTTCCCGCTGGAAAGAAGCGAAGGACCACTGGAAAGGAAAGTCGTTGTTAAGCTTAGCAATACATTGTAGTGATTTTAGATTGTTCATAAATGCGTAAAGGACTGCAGCGATGTTCTGCTGCCTCGGCAGAGGAAGGTGTCGGTATCTGCCGAGAAAGCCCTCGTCTGGAGACGCGTGAATGCGCTGGCAGGCTAGCATTGCGGTGTCGTGGGGCGGGTTCATTTCCCCAGCACGAGGACCCACTACAAAAAAATTTCGCATTCACGAATTGGACTAAAGCTCAAAAGGCGACCGAAGTCGCAAAAATTGTAGATAACCTCACAGAGGGGAATGGATCTTGTTACTAGAACAAGTGAAACCTGAAAAGAAAGGCGAACTTGGGGTGACCTCGTCATTACCCAAATAAATTCATGGCCCACAAATGAAAGAGGGGCAACCGGGTGGTAGTGGAGCCCCTTCATACCCACCCAACCGGAATAAATCCATAGATGTCTTTGTTGAAGTGGCCAGGTATTCCTCTTCTGAGTGGAAAACTCATACAACTTGAATTGTATGAACTTTCCCATCAGAAGGGGAGTACCCCGGTGACCAATTTATGCCATAGAATTATACAATTTGATTGCATTACTCTATGCCATAAAAAGGCACTCTGCTTGGGCCACTCAACCCAAAAAGTCACCTGAAACAGAAAAAGGAATTAGTAAGTACCCGGTGGCTGGCTCATGTTTTGAGGTGGAAGCCTGCCACCGTACCGGGTCCTATACCCGGTTGGAAGTTGAAGAAAGGAAAGACCGAATGTAATTCTTCTCTTTATCTATTCATTTTTATTTTTCCTTTCCCTTTTTTTTTTTATTCTTGTCTTATGGCGATTCCAGTTCACCTGTTGTCTTAAAATATGTACAATGATCATAATAATTATGGACAACTGATCAACAAAAAATTTAAAAAGATATATAGTTTACTTCATTTAACGTGATGCAGAGTTTACGTTATTTATTGTTTTCAATTCATTCGTGTTACGAGCAAATACACGATACCCAATATTCGAAGGATTATATATCCGTTGTTTGGTTGGATTATATTTATTAGGAATCTATATAAAAATTCATACCCAACGAAACCCAAAATAAATATAAAAAAAATGATGAGCAAAAATATAGGTAAAAAAAATTTACATGCAACAAACAAACCAAAAGGGTACTCACCCTCCGCATCCTCACCGGGCGCCCGCTGCTGATGGGGATGATGCCTGTAAATGATCTATTACAAAAATTCTTCAGAAATCCAACATTCGGGTAGTAACATAGTGTACAAAGTGTAGCCTTATGGAATGAATTGAAAAAAAAACTGTGATATTCCGAACTGAACTAACTTATAAAGTGACTGACAGGATATGAGTATGAATTCATCGAATGTTATATTAAATTTTTCACGCCATACATCGTTGTTTAAACTCCGTTCCAGACATAACAAGTAGTAGTCATAGGTGTAATGAATACATTGTTTCATGAATAAACCGACTCCTTTTATGAAATGGGAATATCTTCCAGTCCCGAAATTAGACAATCCAAAGGAAAATAATTCACTTAGTTTTGAGTTAAACGATAACATTTAGAAATTGTTTTTCATCTAAATCCCAAAATTTATCTCCATCTGGCATTTCCACGTCCTCGACTTTTCCTTTGATAACCGTTATCGCATAGGTTAATTTGTTGTCAATTACAATCTGCCGTACCTAATCCACTTTAAGATTTTGCGTTTTCTTTTCACGATGAGTTTACTACTCCGTTGCAAAGTACAGCTCCATCCTGTATCTTTGCTCTTTCTTCGAATTATTACCGGCACTCAATACAATTAGTTGTGGATGTCATCGTCACCATCACCACCACACAAAGATTTTTTTCTTTCTTATTCGTTTCATTCAGAATGTAGCAGAACGTTCTTTACTTTGTATCCACGAACAATCAAATTTTCTTCCCCGTTTTCCTCGAGATTCCTCATGTTTTCCTTTTATCTTAATCAATATCACATCGAATCACGCCTTTTGTTTTGCCCCCCATCTAAAGTTCCATCTAGGAATCGATCACAAAGCACAATTCTCGCATTATTCTCCGAACACTGCACTTTATATGCGTTCCTTTAGCAATCCGAACATTCGGTGATACATTGAAAAGTTTTAACGTTCGACCTCAAGACTATACCCGGAGACTCTTTCGATTCAACCCACGATGCACATCCCCGATGTACGTGAAACGTGGCACGGCTAACTCAATCAAGCGCGCTTCTCCTTTCTTTTTCCCGGCGTCCGCACTGTGTCGATCTCAAGCAGACTCCTGTCGCGCGAAAAAAAAAACCAAATCCTGCTCGCGCTGTTGCGGCCACAGCCCCCCCTTTTCCACTCGAGTCGCGAAATCGATCGCAAATTAGGAGCTTCGTCATCGGTTGGCTCCAATAACAGTACTTTTTCTTCAACTAGATGCATACACGAAATGTAATTTGACCGCCTGCGACCGCGTTCACGATATTTGTCACTTCTTTCACTGAATACTTCTCGCTAAGGTTCAAAGTTTCGTTTAAAGGCACTTTAAACTCACGAACTTGATTTCTTCTCAAATGGAATTGGTTTTTTCTTTTTTCTCTCTTCAACAATATTTCACACAGACTATGGGGTAAAATCAAATGAAAAGAAAAATATTTTAGGAAATTCGAAAATTAATGTAGCACAATTCCTATCTACACACTATTCGAACTTTCGCTTAATCCACTTTTCACACAAAAACTACTTCCGGAAAGTGGTGGAATAAAGAAACAGAACGAAAAAAACGAATACACAATTAGCAATTTCAATATCTATTCAACTTTCCGCCTGCAACCTAAATCTGCTTCTTCTCCCTTCACGAAGAAAGAACCGACTCCCCTGTTTGCTGCGTTTACCGAGAGCTCCTGAATATCTTTCACAGTTTGATATTTACTAACTGTATCATACTTTTGAACAGTATCATATTTACATCTGGGAATTTCAGGGACCGCATAGCCCTTTGCATCCGCATTGAGCACTTTTCCTAGCTTCGTCTGTAATAGATCTGAACTAGACGATGCACTTCGACGATTTGTCGATCGATGATGCGTACTATGGTGGATCCGCGATGGTGATAATGCACACTCGTTTCGGTTGTTTTTAAAATTTACGTCGTCTTTTGTAGATTCGATTAAGTTATCAATTGAAAGCAATTTTCGTTTATAATGATTAGGCGTAATTAAGTGGGAAAAAAAATCGGAAGAATTAGACAGGCACGCGTTAATTACCGACAAACAAAACAATTTTTAATTAATATTATGGTTGGAATGGAAAAAATTTGACAAATTTTGGGGGGTTTAAATGATACAATGATTTTATCGTTCATATAATTTAAGGGGTTAACCGTTTCGTTCTAAGCATTTGTATACCGCGTTACACAGCAATTCGTTAAATTATATTCAAAAGATATTGTAATAAAATCACTACACATAAAAAATATTAAACAGTTTTAGAATTTTGTTTCCCGGGAGTTAAGTACAAAAGAAATTTTCTTGACTTATTTTTCATGCGAAAAAAAAACGGAGCGAGTGTTGCGATGGGGAAGGTGGCTGAATGGTTGGTTACTCATTGTTAAATTGAGTTTGAGTTTGTGCTGTGTGCCTGTGGCAGCGCTGGCTTTTAGAGCCCTACTCCTCAATTACTACAACATAGTTTTATTCATTTGAAATTGTAGTTTTCTTATATTTATTTTCAAAATGAGAGATTTATATTTGATGTAATGTCATCAAGCAAATTAAAATCAAAATTTAATTCAATTTGTTCGCAGTTGAAATTTTGTTTCTTCTACCAATTTAGATATTTTTTTTTGGTTGTTATTAATACTGAAGTATAAAGTATACGTATAATATGAAATATGATTAGAATACTTCTTCAAAACTTCATCCTTATTGTTTTTAGCACGAAAAAGCATTAAATTATCCAGTCTAGATAGCACACACTCAATATATTGTGCGAAGGAAAATACAATTAAAGCAACAAAAAAAAAAATGGTTTACCATAAAGGTTTACCTTACATTTTGAATATGCATATTGCGATATGCGATGAAGTAATGATTGGGTAAATTAAACATTCATTACATAAATACTAAATTAAGAAATGCACAAATTTGGCAATAAAGGAAGAGTATTGAATAAACATTATTCAAAATCGTACTACGGACTATACCTCAATCCTTGAGGTTGATCAAGTTTAGGAGTAAATTTTACTTGTAGACATAGAAATTCAGATGTTATAGCATATTCAAATTATTACAGAATCGTTAAAATGACAAATTACTATTTTAGGTTCTATTGTCGTTGATGAAATCTTAATTTTAGTTTCTTCCTAAATTCTATTCAACTGTTGAATGCAGTTCTATGTTATAATCAGTCTCACTTGAATCCAGCACAATTCTTTTTTGCCGTTTTCCCTTTTCTTAAGGATGATTATGTTAATTTATTCAAAAATAAGTAAAACTGCCCATTTCATAGTTCAAATAGAACGTATGGCCATTAATTGTGGAAAGGGTTCATTTCACAGCTTCAAAAAGGAATTTTGAAAAAATATATTATGCGTAATTATGTACATTACTTTTGGATAAAACCTAAAATAAATTGTATGTCGCACATATTAACAGGAATTTAAAATATAAAAATCGGCTGCTTTAAGAAATTGGTCAAACACAAAACCAAATAAGCGTTGTTTGGTTATTTTAATCAGTTACTAGCGACTTTTTTACAATTTAGCACAAATTTCTTTAATTTTAATGAGTAACACGAATCACAAATAAAATAACTAGATGGTTTGTAATTTAACTTTCGATATAGTTAATACGAAGATCAATGTCTTTTAAATTAATCGCATTCTACATGAAGTACAGTAGTTGTGGAGTTGCATTGTTGTCAATCAAGTTTGATCTCCAATTTTAATTTCTCGCACCAAAAATTACCATCTACAATTTAAATAAACACCTGGACATTAAACTGGCCATTCAGGGAACAAAAATCCTTCAATTTTCTTATTAACGTCTATTCCAAAACATAGAACTGCATAAAGGTCCCTTCTTATCGAATCGTATCTACTTACGATCTACTATATTTAATTAATTACATTTCTGTTCGATTAAAAATAAAGATGAAAATTATATATGTCGGTGAATATGTGTAAATATTTGATAATTATGTACATAAAAAATGAATGAGTGTAAAATATAAAACGTTCTATGAATAGCGAATACTTTGACTTGTAATAAACTTTGCATTAATCCCTTGGTTGTGAATATTTGGATCGACACTTGCTAGCCAATTGGGGCAGATTGGCATGATGCTTGCGCACATGTACCCCTAAATTACCTCTTTGTTTTGATTTATAAGGACAATATGGACATTGATGTGACGGTTCCTTTCCACTGCACTCAACATTTTCATGACGTCGTAGGGTCGTTTAATAATCACTATATGTGAAGCATGGAATATTAATGGATCACCAGGACAAGCTATGAAATCTGCGTCAAATGCTTCACCTGATGCAACCTACATTCCCTTCTCCCATAAATCGAGAAACAAGCTATATTTCAATGAATTTTCATTGTTGTTTGGAAGCTTTACAACGTAATCTTCATGTGGAAAAAGATGTTGGTAAGGAATATCGATCAACGCATTTTGTTTATCGAATTTGAAATTTTCAGATACTTCAGCTAGGACCTCATCGGCACCTATATTTATGTCTTTTGCGTCGACCCCAAACCGTAGCGGTTTTTCTCGCCTGCCAGTAATTATTTGATCAATATTTTTCAAAGTATCAGCGAGTTTTCCATCTTTAAGACAAGTTATTTGCTCTTCTATTCGTTTGCTAGCTAGATTTTTGTAAGATTCTTTTTCTTTTTTAGTTGGTGCCTGAATAAGTGAATCTTTAGACAAAAAGGTAGCAAAACCTTTTTCGATAAGTAATCTTGTTTCATAGCAGTTGAACTCGGCATGAAGTCCAAAACTACCAGGTGTCCGGCCGCGGGAATTGCATGTGCCGATCAAGCTACCAACAATCCGATGTTCTGAAAGAATTTTCATATAGATATCAGCGTTAAAACAATATGCTGTCCCATTCAAATAAGTTAAATGAATCGGATTAATTGAACTACCTGATGCATTCATTTCGCGCTTCAAACCCTCGAAATCCCCGGTACAGATGGGGTGATATTTGTGATAAGAAAGCTCACGATGCGCTGACAGTGGGCGAAGCGCCACGTGATGAACGTGCCTGATGCGCGATCCCCAATCGCGAAGTACTATCGGCTCCCTATTGTAGCTCCGTTGATTGGCGCACTTGGACTACTCCCCCAAATGAGCTCTACTTTTGGCTAACGTTCTATAAAACCTAGAAGAACAATCTCTTATTAATCTGTAATTTTTAGTGATTTTACCCGCACCAGCTCCTAAACACGATAAACCGCTAATGACCGCAGTCTGATTCACTGGGGTGCTCCATTAAATACGCCACAATGCAAATAGGTACCCACGCGTTCCCGGTTCAGGCTTACGACGAAATATCTACGGAATGCAGGTTAATAAGCGATAATCGTAGTACACACTGAAGAAATATACCTTTGCTGCACTTCCCGACTGCGAAACACTTCAAAAAAAAAAAACGAATAGGAATCAGTTCTGGAAGATTCGCTTCGATGCACACGAGCGCGACTTGTAGTGTCAAAGCGGGCGGACTCCCACACTCTGCTACCATGTGGTTGTCAATTCACTTTGACATCCCACGACGAAATTAACGTGGGTTGTGCAAACGTCACGACCAACATGAGATGGCAAGCCACATGGCAGCAAGGTGTATTGGTATTGGTCGTCGCGTCGTCGAACGGTTCATTACAAGTCAATGTCAGTAACTTGCACAGGACGACGCTCAGTAAAAAGTTTTCGTAGCTCGTCCGTGATTTTTAGTGGCCACTCTCCACAATCCATCGATAGTAGCGGTGACATGCCTCCGGACAGCTTCTGATCCTACAATTCAAATCTAATTCAAAAATATTTTATCGTCAGACATGTAAAAAACGAATTTTTAATGAGTTATTTCATTTTTTGAATAGTTAATTGATATAACTCCATTCAATAATTAATTGCTACATGAGCTTGCTCCTTGTAAAATAATTAATTTCTAGTACCTAACCTAAACTGCCAGCAGCTATTGGGTTTTGCATCATTTATATTTTATTTTTTACATGGCCAGCAACACAACAGAGAGGCAATAGGCAATAACAAGGATGAAGGGCGAAAACAATGGAAGGGTACTGGGGCCCAAAACAATTAATTTAACCTTTTAAATTCACCCATATGAATTTTTGATTTATTGGAAATTTATATTTTATCACCAATGAAAGATAAACGATAAACGTTGTCATACAATTGACTGTATAAGAATACAGTAGACTCCCGATTATCCACGAGTAGATTAACCACGATCGCAAAAAGAAAAATAAATTAATAAGTTACACAAGTTAAATGTACGTTAAAGCGGCAACCAAGATGTTTAGCGTGAGAAGGCCCATCATCCCGCGCGCATACTATAGAGTTGTCATTGTTTACTTCACCGACCACTGATGAGTCATGCATACCCCGATCCTGTGTCGTGCCAATACTATTAGGCCAATATAGACTCTCCAATATTAAACAAAGTTAAAAGGTATAAAGGGATGGTATAATAAGTAACCAGACTGAGCCTGCCCCGCGCCGTCAAAGCGTCTGCAAACCGGTATCTGGTGCTGTAGTGGTGGTCGAGGTCTAGGTAAAGGGAACCGGGCTGCAGCAGTTGCCTCCAAGCGCTTGGAGAGTCGTCGGAGTGAAAATGGAGCGTACGATCGAGCAACGTGTTAGCATCAAATTTTGTGTCAAACTCAAGAAAATGGTCACGGAAACTCTTCAAATGATTCAAGAGGCTTACGGTGAGGATGCTCTGTCCAGAACTCAAGTGTTTCAGTGGCACAGAAATTTCCGGGAGGGCTTTATTATTCAGACCCTGTATAATGTATTTTAATTAAATGTTTTACTGCTTATTAAACCTTAACTATGCACTTACTTTATGTAAATTAAATTTTAAAATTAGGCCTAAATCAAGTATTAACTTACAGTTTTATTTCTTTGATGGCTTGTCGATGGAGTAGTTACAGCCTCGAATATTGGCAATTCATCTTCTTTTACATTGGCTGTTATAACAGTATCGTCCTTGCCCAACTTCGTAGAAGTTGAAGCGGTAATAAACTTCTGTAGTGCTTTTGATTGTATTTTATCTTCTTATGCGTGCTGCAGTTTTCTTTTGCGGTTGAATGGCCCAGAGGACTGTTTACTACTACTGTCGGAACTTGTACTATACACAACTTGCGTTTAATAAACAAAGAAGCACTAGATTGCCTATGGGTTAAGCGTTACACGTTTCATAGATGGTCGTCAAGACATAAATGACGATGAACATACGGGCCGCCAAAAATCAGTGATCACCGAAAACTCCATCGAAATTGTGCGTGAATTTATCAAATATGAGCCGAAATCATCGTTGAAATTCATGGAATCGGAGTTGAATATCTCCAAAACATCAATTTATCGCATTTTAACCGATCATTTGGGCTTACAAAAGGTCTGTGCACGTTTTGTTCTGCACAAATTAAATGCTTTGCAAAATAAACGAGAATTTTGTCATATTTTTTTTGCTTTTTTGACTAGAAATCGCATTTTAACCATCAATCATTTACCGTATTCGCCTGATATGGCTCCCTGTGACTTTTACCCATTTGGGAAATTGCATTTGGCCATGAAAGGAAAATGCTTTGCGTCCGTAGAGGGTATCCAAAAGGCTCGTATGGACATCCTGAAGGCCATTCCAGTCAATGACATGAAACACTCTTTCGAAAAGCTTTTGGAGGCGATTAATTTGAATAAATAAACTTGAATTTATCAGAACGAAGCCCCTATCGTTTCTATTTTAGCTCAGTCTAGTTTATTTTTGAACGCACCTTGTATATCCATTCCATGAATTTAGCTCAAAAAACTAATATATAAAGAGTGATTCATAGCAAGTGTACACATGGGAATGGGCCTTAACTCTTATTTATCACCAATTTTAGGTCCATATATTGACAGATTATGACAGTTTGGTCCTTTACAATTTTAACCATGGCGTCATACATCTCAGCCAAACGTTTTATTATTGTTAAAACTTTTTACAAAAATAATGAATCGCTAGTGCAAACGTTTTGCGCTCTGCGTGAAATCGAATAATTTCACTATATGGACCCATAAATTGGCCGGCGATCGTGTGATTTGACTCCTTGTGACTTCTTCCTTTGGAGATTTTTGAAAAATTGTGTTTACGCTGATGCTCCCAAAACTATTGAAGCATTAAAAAACAATATTCGAGCCAACATACGCCTAATAACGCCGGAAATATGCGAAAATGTCATCTAAAATTACAATCATCGTTTGATAGTCTGTAAAGCAGCACGAGGTGCACATATGCCCAAAGTGATGTTTCATATTTAATTGTAAGAGACCAAATTTTTGTAATAAATAAACATTATAGCTCAATTTTTACAATAACTATGTTTTTTTTTCGACAAAAATGTGTACACTTGTTATGAATCACCCTTTAGTAATTGTGTGTTTTAATTTGCCATCATTTTATTTTCAGTGTGTTGTCCTCGTTGTTTCAGTAGTCATAATAACATATTTGTTTACGATCTGGCTCCTTTGCCAGAACGGGTAAGTCTTGGTCAATATCTTCAGCACTTGAACCGGGATATTGCGTTGAATCGTGTGATTGCAGACAACGACGGCACTTGAAAACCGCGTTATCGTTCGGTGTTTATACAAGGCAAATTTGTTAATATCAAACGGAACTTGTTACCGCGATATTACCTTGGAGCCCTTTACTTTAGTTAATTATTAACGGCACTTGTTACCGAGATTTCATAGAGCTTTCTTTAAGTAAACACACCGATGAATAGGGTTAAATGACTAACTAATTTATTTTCATTTCAATTCTTTATATACAAAAAAATTTTACTTACTTGCTAGCATAAACATAAGCACCAAACAAAATTCCCACGTCGTCAGCAAAATGCATATTCACCTTGACTATCTGGCAGTCTAAGTGTCGCATAGCCAAAAAGCAGTCCGAGAAAAGATGTGCACGAGTACAAGTACAATAATAGTAAACATGAACTTGACTTACAATTAGTGCATTTTGCTGACGATGCGTCTGGTTGCTTGTGGGAAAATTCTCATTTAGAAAAATTCTGTGTGTGAATATCAAATTACTCGCAAATATAAAATTACTCGTAAGTATGAAGGATGAATTGGATTGATGACGATGATATTGAGGGTAATGATGAACAATATTAATATTATAAAATATTTCTAAAATTATCAAAATCTTTACACATCTATAGTGTTTGGGTCCTTTACAAACCTGTATCTTCATACCATCACGTGTAATTGTTTCTGTGATTGATAAATATTCAATCGTCTGTAACTTTGCTGTTTATGGCTCGATTTTTATGAAATGTTCAGGAACTATGCGTTTAATATTAAAAAATCTAGAAATTTTGCCAAATCCTGAGGTATTTATTGGCTTACTTTCATGGTTTTTTCTGATTTTTATGCTTTTTAGGGTCATATTTTTCATACATTTCTTTTCGCCCTGCACCCCTCCATCATGCAAATGCTACTAGTTAAAGAACTGTTTTGAAAATTTCTCATCGAGATTTTTCATTTGATATATTGGCTACCTGTCGTAAAAAAAATTTGTTAAGGGTCACCCACTTTATGGGGAGGCACCTCAAAAAACTTTGTTTTTGTGTTACAACTTATATTATCACTTTTAACCTACGCTTAAACTTTCATCGCTCTAGCTTATCTGGTTTGCAAGAATACTCGTTTGATGCATGGAAGGATGGACGAACAGATAAGTCGCGATTTAGTAGGGTATTGTAAAATTATTTTACAATATCCTTAAAGAATCACATACTTGCCTAATTAATTAGTTCCAGTAATTAGCAATTATATCTAAGACTTTCAGTGATATTCATATATGAATGAACCCATTTTCAGGCTTCGGACTCAAGGCAGTAGAAAGTTCTCCACTAATAAATAATGCCTTTGTGGTTATAGCTTTTATCAACCCTCAAAGAAAATGATGTAATTTCTTTTTTGCCAATGGGTCAGAAAGAAGTTGACAAGTTTTCGTCGTTTATCATTTCATCTGAACTCAATTCACTCAAATGCACATACATACAAGCCTGAAATAATTTATAATTTATTTCAAAGTAAAGGATTTGAAATAGGGAAATACCTTACCTCACTTTTTAATTTCTATATAATAGTCAGAGCAATCATTTAAATAAAATGTATGGCATTTATTCCATTTATTTTCGAAAATATCAAAAGTCGACGTGAATTAACAAAGAATAAGTGAATTTACTAAATAATCTTCAGTTGAAACTAACTTTGGGAGTAAGTTTGTACAGAAGAACGATATAAAAGAAGACTGAACAGAAGAAATGGTTGTAAGTAATTAATCTTACTCATATTATCGCAAAATAAAAGTGATTATAAATAATTGTTCAAAATATCCAAAATTATTAGAAGAGTCCCCCAAAAAAAAGTTCCAACGGCAACCTGGTGTATGAGGTTGATCGTTCCCTTTCTTTGATGCATCAATAGATTTAAAACCTTTAATAGTTACAATTTGAGTTCCCAAGGGTAAAATACGAGTGGTGACTTGAAAATATGTTAAAATTTTATTTTTGATGCTTTTTAGAGCCGATATTGTTTAGGTGTGTCAATTGATCAGGGAATACGAAAAGCGAAAGATGACCTTTTTTTATAAGCTCTTAATAAAAATATATTACCCCTAGTCCTGGTCGAACCTTGGAGTTGAGATATTTTGAATGTTTTTTTGTGACCGTTATGGTGTTATAGAAGGTGAAATGGTCAGCGCCAAGCTTTTACAATGAGATCAGATTGAATGCTGAGCTTCTTCATAAAGAACATAAAAAGCACATTCATTTAGCTTTAAGCGTATCCTGCATTCATCACGCCCCGATTGAAAACAGGATTATGGATGGGATAGCAGCACCACAATCACAATGCAAATAATTAAATTAAGCTGATATTTATTAATTAAAGCTAACATTATTTTTATAAACAGATATTTAGACAAGGATCTTTTCACATCGAATTTTCAACAGTTGCTTATAAACCGAAAGCCTGAAAACCTAATGGGGCTCAAAAATATGATTACAGAGTCCAAGCATGACTCTACCATTGAGAGAAAGATTGGGTGTCGACAACATACATGGCTAGTGTTAACAAAAGAAAGGCTTATAAAAAATAACAAAAAGAACGCTGAAGATCACGCGCTGAAATATCTGTATAACAAAGCCTTAAAAGAATCAAAACGTCGCATCAAAGAAGCTAAATTTTCATATTACTCCAGAAGGTTGGAAACAGCGGCGGATAACGCACGAAATATCGAAAATAATAAATGAAGTAAAAGATAATTCATCGCCCTGGATCATGTCATCAAATGTTGAATTTTTTGGCATGGACTCTAATAATGTAGCACGCCCATTTGGGACAGCAAACTCGCTAAACTTCTTTTCTTGAAAAATTGATGTAAAAACTACCAGGGAGCTTGGTGACAAGTAAATCAGCTACTTTAATATCACAAATAGCCCACCTAAGTCTATCTTTCATATTCATCAAACGAATAAAAGAGAAGTATTAAACACAATGAAAGATTTGAAGAAAAGTGCAGCACCAGGCATTGACATCACCACACATGAAATTATTCTACTCAAAGAGGAGGTAGCTGAACCACTGGGAAATTTTATAAACGAGCATAGTAGAAACGGAACATTTCCGAACGAAGAGAAATTGGCAAAAATAATTCCAATATTCAAAGGAGGAGATTATCTGGACCCGAATAATAACCGCCCTGTTGCACTTTTGACAGCCTTTAGTAAAATATTCGAAACACTTGTAAATAATCATTTAAAATCTTTCTTAATGGACAATTCCATCGTAAATCCGAAGCAGTTTGGCTTTCAAACGAACAAGAGCACTTTCGATGCGCCATCTGTCTCACATTACATCAATGAAAGACTTGATAAGGAGATTATGTGATTACAATTTTAGTGGACCTAAGAAAGACTTTCGATACGGTTGATCATGACCTATTGCTTCGAAAACTTGAATCGTATGGTATTCAAGGCAAACCGAACACGCAATTTTAAAAGTTATTTGAGAGGAAGATCCCTAAAAACAGTTAATAATGTCTTGACCGATCTAGCAACAATGAAATCTGGTGTTCTCCAAAGCTCTATACTTGGTTCAACTTCGTTTTTGCTATATACCAATAATTTGAATATATAGTATGTAGACTGAAAGGCCACCGCACATTATATGTTGATGATACTATACATTTTTATTCGGGACATGATAAAGTTGCCATGGAAAGTACTGTTGAGGATCTAGAAAAATATTGTTCATGGCTTATCGCAAACAAGCTAGTATTGAATACTATTTTTTTATACCTCCATTCCCTACCACTTTCTCCATCACACTTTCTTCGTCGCACAATGCTCGTGCGATCTGCACTTCACATTTCGTCGCTTCTTCTAGTGTGACACCCAGACAATGTTTATAACATCGGTATAAGGGTACACACAAAAATATGTGGTCATTCTATTAATTATAAATTCGATGCTGTAAAAAAAACTCTGAGTTATAAAAAATAGCTGTCTCTTCAAACATCTCGACGATAGGGCTTCAAAAATGCCCTAAGATGCTATGTTGAACTTTACTGGACTGAAATTCAAACGTTATTAATTAAATATTTTCTTAAAGACAAAGTGAGTCTGCTTACTTAACTGAATCAGGAAGATTGTTGTACTCGTATATTCGCAGCGCATCATTTGTAGCATCGTTCTTCAGACGGTCCGTTCTTGCAAAAGGTATTAAGAATTGATTTGCATTTCAAGCATTGTACTGATTCTTTAGCGATACTTTAATAAATCGAACTTGTGATGACAATTTTGATTGTAAACATTTGAAGATAAACTTGGCTTTCGCCATTTCAATGATTTGAGGAAAGGTTAATACTTTCGCTGATTGGTACACTAATCTGGTTGGATGGAGCATCGGAAGATTTAGAATGTTTTTATACGCTTTGGTGAGCATTCTAGAGATGATATTAAGGTGCTGCTTTGATGACTGGCTCCTAATTACTACTCCATAATGTAGTTTCGACAGTACGAATGCATTTAGGATCATCTGCTTGATGTTTTTTGGAAAATCTTCATATCTTCTAAGTAGTCCGACAATAGGAGCTAATTGTCTCCTTAAGTTATTAATGTGTGATAACCATGTTAGTCTATGGTCAATGATAAGTCCAAGATACTTAATCTCCGTTACTCTTTCTAGTTTTTCGTCATTAAATTTTATGTCCATGTCAATGTCACCTTTATTCTTTTGTTTGAAAATGACAAATTTTGTTTTTGAAGTATTCAGTGCTAGTTTACTATCAATCAGCCACGAATGATATAATTTTAGATCCTCATTAATGGTGTTTTCGAGGTAATCTCTTTCGTGTCCCGAGTAAAGTAGTACTGTATCATCTGCGTACAGCGCATAACGTCCTTTAAGTCCACGTATTCAAATTATTAGTGTACTCGTATAACAAGAATAACGTTGGGCCAAGTATCGAGCATTGTGGAACGCCCGATTTCATAGGAGCAGCGTCGCTCAAAACTTTATTGACTGCTGTTCTCTGTGATCTGCCTTTCAAGTAATTTCTAAATAGCTGATTTGCATTGCCTTGAATACCATATAATTCCATTTTACGAAGTGGAAGAACATGATCCACCGCATCAAAAGCTTTTTTCAGGTCCACAAAAATTGCAGCAACATAATCTCCTTTATCCAGGCCTGTATTGATGAAATGCGTGACTGAAAGGAGGGCATCAAAAGTTCCTCTATTTTTCTGGAATCCAAATTGTTGTAAATTTAAAATTGAGTTTTCCGAAATGAGGATGTTAGGCGGTTATTTATTAGTTTTCGAAAGTTTTACTAAACCCTGTTAAAAGGGCGATCGGGCGGTGGTTGTTTAGATCCATTCGGTCTCCTCCCTTGAAAATTGGGACTATTTTAGCTAGTTTCCCTTCCTCTGGAAACGTTCCTTTCCTAATGTGCTCATTAAGGTAAGTTGCAATATAATCAGCTATCAGTTCTTTAATGAGTTTTATTTCATCCATGGTTATGTTGTCAATCCCGGGTGCTGTATTTTTCTTCATTCCCTCAATGATGTTTATAACTTCAGATTTGTTTGTTGGATGCATATGAAATGAGGATTTTGGCAAAGTAATTGTGGGACTAAAATTTCTTGTTGTATTTGTCCGGATTTATACGTGTCAAAGGTAATGTTGCGGCCATTAAAATGCACCCGCGATGTTCTGTTTAGGGAGCACTTTGCGCGGCCAAGATGCAAGAATAAACATCGGGAATGTTTCACAGCCTGATTTGGGAGGTTGTCTTATTGCACGGCACTTGGACACGCTTTGCTTTGTCTCAAACTATATTTAACTATCAAACTTTTTATGGAATTGTTTGCAGCTACATATAAATGAGTTGCATATTTTGAATAATAATTTTTCTGAAAAATTATTAGAGAAGAAAAATGTTAGAAGAAGGTGGTTTCGACGTGTGCACTAATTCTCTTCGGGCCATCACTCTTAGATACACACCGGTGATGGCGACCACCATGCTCAGAGGTGAGGGAGTTAATTTTTTAATTTTTCTACTTATGCAAACTCAATATGTTTTTGTATCTGCAAGTTATATTCAAGGTAAATTTCTCTTGTAAGTACTTGTATTAGCTAAACTTTTTAATTGGATCATTTCACCCTTTTCACATCAACTTAATGTAAATCTATACGACAAATTTGCTCTACGTTTGAAGCTTATCTAACGTCGCGCGGATATCGATCACTCGTTCGGATGGCTCCGATAGCTTTTTTAAATTACTTTTTATGGAATTGTTTGCAGCTACATATAAATGAGTTGCATATTTTGAATAATAATTTTTCTGAAAAATTATTAGAGAAGAAAAATGTTAGAAGTGATGGCCTGAGGAGAATTAGTGCACACGTCGAAACCACCTTCTTCTAACATTTTTCTTCTCTAATAATTTTTCAGAAAAATTATTATTCAAAATATGCAACTCATTTATATGTAGCTGCAAACAATTCCATAAAAAGTAATTTAAAAAAGCTATCGGAGCCATCCGAAAGAGTGATCGATATCCGCGCGACGTTAGATAAGCTTCAAATGTGGAGCAAATTTGTCGTATAGATTTACATTAAGTTGATGTGAAAAGGGTGAAATGATCCAATTAAAAAGTTTAGCTAATATCAAACTTTATTTTCAATGAAAAGTTCCCGAGTACGATGTGAACTGTCGCCACAACCTCGCGTAATCGTCCGTGTAGGCGTTTTCGAAGCAACTGCCATTGTCGCCAATCGCCAAGCTAACCGTCGACGACGAGATCTATCTGATTTCTCTCGCACCACAAAGGGATTTGCCAATTGGGTTTTGATGCAATTCGAGATGTCAATAGAATTGCAATATGCGAACTTGGTCGGTGCATGAGAATCTTATGATGGGAATTATGTCCATATTAGCACTCTGGGAAAATTTAACATTATTTTGCGCATCCCCCGTTTCTATGATGTTGGAGAAAAGAGTTTTAGGTGAGCAAGATTCAGCATTATTGCCGCGAGTGGTTAAAGAAGGCACGGGTACAGAACTATGAAGTCTTACATGCAATGTCATTAAAGTGTTTGAATAATATCATGTGTAAATGAAAATAATGAGCAGGACTGCAGATAGTACCATGATTAAACGTAGAACGCGACGTCATTCTTTAAAATTTTCTGAAATCAGATGCTGTTCCTCATTCTTTTTTTTCTATTGCTTATTTCCAAACCTTGCTTTAATCATATCTTGGATAGCAATAGCAAAGGAACAAAATATAGTTATTCATTTATATTTTCGGTTTTTAACGTTTAAACATTTTCCGCGATGAATTTGTTATTTGGTCATAGTTTAAGCTTAACAGATTTTTTCGCTTATTCGAGTGATTTTGAAAGAATGGGAACCGACAATTTAAGTGATTTAAATTTATAGTAAAGGACATTTGATTTATTTGCAGTCTACAAGAGATGATTTGATTTAATTTGCAGAGAATTTCTTGGTTTTGATGATTTTGTAACACTTTGACGTCGTATCATATACTAAAAATATACGAGTATATATTTTGCAAAATTTAAATGATGTGAAATATTGCATTGATAACTGTTTGTCGTTGATAATATTATTAATATAGATAATGACGGTGATGGTAAGTATTTACTATCGTTGGTCGTCATACGGTTATCTGAATTGTATACAACTCGGGATTCTCGTAGTGCTCGATATTAGATGCTGGGTGCAATGGCATGTAGAAGTGGCGGAATCATTTAGCGATTGCGAATAGTATTTATCTCCCATTGTCCTTTTTGTGACGGCTCCTTAAACAGTTTGCCTAAGCGGACTGCTCAATTACTACATGTTCCTTTAATTGCTTTTTGAATGTTGGAAAAAATTTTATATTTTTCAACTCAGGTGGTAATAAGTTATGAATTTCCATGGATAGTCTAATAGGAGTATGATGGTCTGTTTTACTGGCTACTGATACATACAAATGTATAGTTCGATGTGTAATGAGTTTGATCTTTGATTTGAAGCCTTTATGCAGAATTTTAAAGATAAATTTAGTTTATGGCTTGGAGCTGGTTAAATATTCACACTCTCTGCATTATGTAACACAGTGTTCCTTTGTTTTTCCCTCTGATCAATAAAGCACTTTTATTTTGCCATGATTTTATCTACCACAAGTGTACACAATAAATCTGTTCAGGATTAGTTCATATATTGATGCTGTTAGTTCCCACCTTATATATTACGGTTCACTTCGTGAGGTTCAAATCAGTTTCACTTTTTTTCGTCAGTGGTATCCTCACTGCCTTGTCAAAAGCTTCTTCAATATCAAGAAAGATATCGAATGTTACTCTTAATATTCCAGAGATAATTTGATTTGCCTGGTCGGCTTATGCAAGACCATTTCAGGTGAGACACCCGTCTGGAAAAGTTTTGGTAATTATTTAGTTTAGCTGCCATACTCCCGATTTTTTTGAAATTTCAGTATGTTATACAGTTTTTCATGCTGAAAAAAACTTTATATATATATATATATATATATATATATATATATATATGTATATATATATATATATATATATATATATATATATATATATATATATATATATATATATTGTCGCGTGTTTTCGGTTCGCGGCCAATAATTTTAATGTTCCGGGAAAGTGAAAACGCAATGTCTTTTAATTTAAGTTAAAAGAGTTTATTTAATTACAAAAGTGCACAATGATCAATTTAACACTTGTCCATAAATTTCTTATCGCAATTGTCTTCTAAATCACTTCACTATTACGAAAATCACTTTTCTACTACTCGAATAATATCGCTTCCCACACACAATCGCAGTTCTTATCGCGGTCGAATGAATGATCGTCCCCCCATTCATTCAGCTCGCCTTTATATAGGGTCTGTAGTCATTCAACCCAGTTATCGTACATTGGCGAATTCGCGGGAACATTCGAGCGACTGCAAATGAATGGAGCAGTGACTCAATTTCAGATGTTGTTCATGCTTGTTGGGTTCTCGTGGTTTCGAGTAAATTCGTGTTCTTCATTGTTGTGAAAACAATTGCGACAGTAGCTCGCAGAATTATTTGCACATGTAACACTGCCCCCACCTCAGTTTTTTTCGCCCCGAAAAGATGTATCGCCAGTTATAGTCTATTCTCCCTGGATGTAATATGGGGCAAGACGGTCCAGGTGCACGATTTTCATTTTGGCTCTTGGCTTACGATGTTCCTGTATTCGATATACGACATCGTTGATTCGCTTTGCAACTCGGTATGGTCCCTCCTAATTATGTTGCAACTATGGAGACCTACCCTTTCGCCGTTGCGGGTTATATAGCCATACCGTCATCTTGCTGGAAGCCAGTAGAGTTTGCCTTGAGATCATACCTGGTCTTCATGCGGTCAGTAGCCGATTCGAGGTGATTTCGCACTGTCCGATGTATCTGGTTCAACCGTTGCCTTAGATCATTTGCGTACTCCGAGATCGTTTGGGGTTTCTCAGGGGGTGTTCCGAACTTTATATTGGCTGGCAGACGAATAGTCTTTCCAAAAATGACTTTGGCTGGGGCTTGGCCCGTCGATGCGTGTTCGGCAGCTCTGTACGCCATCAAAAATAGTGGGATATGTCGGTCCCAGTCCCTTTGGCTCTCGTCAATCATCT
This sequence comes from Odontomyia ornata, assembly GCA_963969285.1. NCBI lineage: Eukaryota > Metazoa > Arthropoda > Insecta > Diptera > Stratiomyidae > Odontomyia > Odontomyia ornata. The sequence goes on along the minus strand of OZ017738.1, from coordinate 123,503,854 downwards.
TGGCCAGATGTTTATTGAGCGTGCCGTTGAACCGTTCGACCATTCCATCGGATTGGGGATGCAGCGGTGTTGTCCTCGTTTTCCGTATCCCCATTAGTTCACACATTTCGCCAAAAACTAGTGACTCAAAGTTTCGGCCTTGATCTGAATGTAATTCGCAAGGTACGCCGTACATACTGACCCAATTTAACACTAGCTGTTCAGCTACAGTAGTTGCTTCCTGGTTGGGAATGGGGTAGACCTCGGGCCACTTGCTGAAATAATCGGCTACAACCAGCGTATATCGATTTCCCCAATCGGATTCAGGAAAGAGTCCTGCGATGTCAACAGCAATGCTTTCGAATGGCACGCCTACGTTATAGGTTTGCATTTGTCCTCTCAGTCGTCGCTTTGGGCCTTTGACGGAAGCGCAAATTGTACATCTGCGACACCAGTCCTCTACGTCTTCTCGAGCGTGGAGCCAGTAGAACCTTTCCCGCAATTTCGCTAAGGTCTTGTTAACACCAAGGTGGCCTCCCGAGGATCCTTCATGCATTTCCTTAATCACATCTTGGATTCGGCTTTTGGGTGGTATAGTTTGCATCCTATAGGAGCTGCCATCCGCCGTTTCCCATTTCCGCTTGAGTACGCCACCCTCCACCTGAAGGGAGTTCCATTGTGCCCAATAGCTTTTCAGGGTTGCGCCATGCATTGAAACGTCTTTCCACTCAGGTCGCCCAGTCGTCTCCTTCCATACGAGCAATGGTCAGATGTCTTCATCGGCTAACTGGACGTTTCGAATCTCCTCCAATGACCAACCTTCATCGAATTCCGCCGTTATCAATCGCAGATCAACGAGCGGTTCCTTTTCCTCAATCCGTCGGCAATGCTTGCAGTTAGCTGGACATGGACGGTGGGATAGGGCGTCAGCATTTCCATGAACTCCGCCCTTCCGATGAACAATTTCGTAGTCGTATGACTGCAATCTTTTGATCCATCTCACAACTTGTCCCTCGGGGTTTTTGAAGTTGAGCAAGCATCTCAGTGATGCATGGTCCGTTCGAAGGACAAATTTCTGGCCATATAGATACTTGTGGAACTGCTTGGTGGCCTCTATTATAGCCAATAGCTCCTTCCTGGTCACGCAGTAGTTCCTCTCACTTTTTGAGAGAACGACAGAAATAAGAGAGGACTCTTTCTTCGCCATTGATCTGCTGGGAGAGTACAGTTCCAATACCGCCGTTGCTTGCATCGGTGTCAACTACAAACATTTTTCCGGGTTTCGGATACACCAGCACGGGTGATTCACATAGCTGTTCCTTCAGGGTCTCAAAGGCTGTCTGGCATTTTTCATTCCAGACATACGGACGATTTTTCTCGGTTAGCTGATGGAGACACTTAGCTATTTTGGCAAAGTCTTTGACGAATCTTCGATAGTAGGTTGCCAGACCCAAGAAACTTCGTAGTTGGCGCTTGTTGTTTGGTGTTGGCCAGCTTTTCACGGCTTCAATTTTCTCAGGGTCTGTTTTGACCCCTTCTGCTGATACGACATGTCCCAGGTATTTTACTTCAGCTGCGAAAAGAGTACACTTGTTGGGACTAAGTTTCAAATTTGCCAGTCGCAGTCGGGAGAAAACCTCTTCTAAGTTCCGCACATGCTCTTCGAACGTTCTCCCGATGACGATGATGTCATCTAGGTACACCAAACAGGTTTTCCAGGTTAGACCACGTAGCACGTATTCCATCAAGCGTTCGAAAGTGGCTGGAGGATTGCAAAGCCCAAACGGCATCACCACAAACTGCCACAATCCGGTCCCAACTGAAAATGCGGTCTTCTCTCGGTCCTTGTCGATTTCTACCTGCCAGTAGCCACTCTTGAGATCGAGTGTAGAAAACCATTTTGCGTCGGCTAAAGTGTCCATGATGTCATCGATGCGTGGGAGCGGGTAACTATCTTTCTTAGTGACGTCGTTAAGCTGCCTATAGTCGACACAAAAACGAGTGCAACCATCCTTTTTCTTTACTAGAACTACAGGTGCGGCCCATGGACTGACAGAAGGTTCAATAACGCCTTGTTTTTTCATGTCCGAGATCAGCGCGCTCACTTCTCCTTGTTTGGCTATAGGGAGGCGTCTGGGTGCTTGTCGAATCGGCGTGGCTCCCTGTGTATCTATGACGTGAGTTACCAGACTCGTTCGGCCTTGGTCATCCGGGCTTGTTGAGAAGATGTTACTGTACTTGGTGACCAGATCAGAGGCTCGTTTGAATAGCTGCACTGGCAATTTGGTCTGCTTAAATATTGCAGACGTGGATTCCCGGGCTTTGTCTGTATCTTGCCTCCTTTTGAAATGATGGTCGTGAGTAGCTTTTAAAGAGGTGGTGGTGGAAACAGGCTGGCAGCTGCCGATGACTATTCCCGCTTTGATGCTCGTGGTTGAGTCTGCGGTGTTAAGGACTCTAGCCGGCACATATCCGTTCCTTAAAGATCTTACAAGGCTTCGTCCTACAATCAAACTGCGCAATGCGGACGTCTTCGTTGGCTCTATCAGATAAGATCGGTGGTCTCCAGAATCACCATCAAGCTTGGCCCATACAATGCTTTCGGAAGAATTCGGTACATAAGTGTCAGTACATACCACTACATTCATCTTGGGAATTTGGACGCTGGGATCCTCCATCAGTACTTCGACATTCTGCCATTTCAATACACGTTTGCCCAAATCCAACGTGATTCCATGTGGTTGCAGAAAATCCATTCCGAGAATGCATTCATCCATAATATTCGCAACCAGAAAATTGTGTCGGAACACAAGGTCTCCCAACTGTAGCTGGAGGTTGACCTCTCCATGAACAGGTGCAGTTTCTCCCGTAGCTGTCCGTAGCGAGAAAATTCTGCCCTTGTGAAGTTGTTGCTGTCTAACTAGGTCTGGTCGGATAATCGATCGGGTTGCACCAGTGTCGATTGTTATGGTGCAGTGTTCTCCGTCAACTTGACCCGGAAGGCATAAGTCCGCTTCTCCACGATGTAGTCGACACGGTGATGGTGGTGCTGGGGACATCGATCCTCCTAGCCAACCTCTGCCCCACGAAGTTGGCTCTTACATGTTTCCCGACCCCTCTGTTTGAAGGGCTTCCATTCTGGGCTCCTGACTCGGTCTGGATCTCCTTCTAGCTGCACACCCTGGACAATAGCTCGGTTTTCTTCGCTTCTTGCAGTTTCTTTGCAGGTGCCCCTTTTCTCCGCAATTCCAGCATCTAGGCGCACCATTTACATGCGGGTCTCGCTCAATTTCGACGCGCTCACACCTGCACTCGTCTGTCACTACCTCACGAACCCGGGCAGTGGTACGAGTCACATTTTTCGCTGCCTCAAAGTTCAGACTGTAAGCCAATGCGTCCTTAACCGTTTGCTTTTGAGCTAAACGCACGGTTTGTTGCAATTTCGGGTCCTTTAGTGCACTGATGAATGCTTTTGTCGCTGCGTCATCTCGATGTTCTGGGTCGTAGGCTGGGTAAGCCAAAAGTGCTAGTCGCTCAATGTCTCGGGCTAGCTGCTGTAGGGTTTCACCAGACTTCTGCATCCGATGCCTTAGCTGTGACCGATAAATCTGCTTCAGATGATCGTCACCATAACGCATGTCGAGCGTATTCATTATAGCATTCGGGTTTGAGTGCAATTCATCGGGGATCGTCTACAAAAGCTCGGCAGCTGGGCCTCTTAGAGCAAGAATTAATGCAGTTGCTCGTTCCTGCTCATTCCAGTGATTTGCCCTTGCGGCAGCTTTAAACTGGGTCTTGTAAATACTCCAGACCGTTTGCCCATCGAATATTGGTGCTTGCACATTTCTGGAGGTGCTTTGCGCTGCGGTTATAAGCGGGGCTGGTGAAGTGGTTACTACTGCCTTCGCTGCTTCCAATTCTTTTCTCACTTGTTCCATCTCATGGTTCATTCTCTCTTCGACCTGGTAAACCTTTTCCTCGACCTGGTAAACCTTTTCCTCGACGCCTTTAATTTGTTTGTTTAGGCTGCCGAGCTCCGCTTTTATTTCGGTGGACTGTTTTTGAAAATCTGCCTTGATTTCGATCGCTTGTTGATCCAGCTTCGCTGATTGTTCATTTAGCTTCGCAGTTAAATTGGACGACTGCTCATTGAGCTTCGCTGATTGTTCATCTAGCTTCGTAGTTAAATTGGATGACTGTTCATTGAGCTTCGCTGATTGTTCATCTAGCTTCGCAGTTAAACTGGATGACATCAGCATTAACATTTGCATCAGCGCATTTTCTGGCTCCTTTGATTTTGGTGTTTCTACTTCTTCACCTTCTGCGCCTTTTTCCGCATCTGAGAGCTCACCCGAAGCCAAATTCACGCCTTCCGACTCGATCGCATCACGCAAGCGTGCAATCAGTATGGCCTTTGTACCTTGTGTGGCCAGATTTCGTTGTTCCAACTCCTCTTTGAGCTCCGATATGCTCAATTGATTAGTTTTTAGATGTAAATTTCCTGGCATTTTTATTGTTTCGGCTATTTTTCCACCACTTCACTTCAAAAATGTTTAATCGTTTTCACTTCCAAAATTTACTTTCTTAATTCTTGACACCACTGTCGCGTGTTTTCGGTTCGCGGCCAATAATTTTAATGTTCCGGGAAAGTGAAAACGCAATGTCTTTTAATTTACGTTAAAAGAGATCAATTTAACACTTTCACTAATTTTAATTTACACTATGAAAAATCCAACACTTGTCCATAAATTTCTTATCGCAATTGTCTTCTAAATCACTTCACTATTACGAAAATCACTTTTCTACTACTCGAATAATATCGCTTCCCACACACAATCGCAGTTCTTATCGCGGTCGAATGAATGATCGTCCCCCCATTTGTTCAGCTCGCCTTTATATAGGGTCTGTAGTCATTCAACCCAGTTCTCGTACATTGGCGAATTCGCGGGAACATTCGAGCGACTGCAAATGAATGGAGCAGTGACTCACTTTCAGATGTTGTTCATGCTTGTTGGGCTCTCGTGGTTTCGAGTAAATTCGTGTTCTTCATTGTTGTGAAAACAATTGCGACAGTAGCTCGCAGAATTATTTGTTGGGTGCGAAAAACATTCCTCTACATAATTTTTAAGGTTTGAAAATTGGCAAATGTACACTATCGTGAAAAGTTGGTATTTTGCACATACTTGATGTTGGAGAGGATTGAGAGTGGGGTGTGGAAAGAAGGGTGCCCTTCTAAATAATAGAAGGGCACCCTTCTATTCTCAAGAGGAGCACCTTGCTTTTCTATAGAAGGGTACTCTTCAAATGAATAGAAGCGTATCACAAAGTATAGAAGGGTTCCCTTCTATAGAGTAGAAGGAAGAGTACAAGAATGCTTCCCTAGAGAATAGAAGGATGCCCTTCTTTAGAATACACACCTAAAGAATAGAAGGTTCTCTAGACAATAGAAGGGTGCTCCTCTAGAGAATAGAAGGTGTAATAAACATAAGCAGTCGAACAGCCCCGTGGTGACCAGGAGTGGCTGCTCCTGAAGAGATAAGGTGTTCACCCCATCGAAACTGCTTAGTTTGTTGTTTTACTAGTGTAAAGTAAACTACATCCGTCAAGTTTCCTTCCTTTACGCAGAGATGAGGGGTTCACTTCAGCCACCTCAACATCTTTAGGTTTGACGTTCCCCTTGTAATGCAACGACCTTCTTCGGAGAAAGTAACGGTTGCTTTTTGTGTAATGTTTGCGTTTGTCTCAAGCCTCCGTGTCCGCTAACTTTAACGAGGCAAAACAATATTGAATTACTGTAGAGTAGCTTAATTAACACCTGCTAGAACATTTCTAAAGATAATAAAAATTGATCGGTACGTCTTGTAGAGTAGAGTACGCGTGATAAGTATTTTGTAGTGTAGCTTCGTGGCTCGACAAGAACCCGCCTCATATGATCCCGCAAATGCTAGTCGTCAAGCACGCGTACGCGGTCGTTAAGCGAAGCTAGTTAGCTGAGCTCGGTGTTGTTTTAGATCGCTGAGACTTGTGCCAGACTATCGGCACCCGTGTCCTACACGGACATTTCGAAATTCATTACAAAGGGCACCCTATTAGAGAAAAGAAGGCTACTCTTCTAGAACCCGTCCTTGCACAATATATTACGGCAGCATCGGGGATCTGCCATTTCAAATATTATAATTTAATGCCTTAAATTCCACCAAAATGTTATTGAAATACAATTCCCATCCCATTTTCTTCAATTGTGTTGTATGACAACATTTGATCACAATTAAATGAATGTATGGGTTGTCAATTGAAGAATAATTATATTTAATGTTGGAGAGCATTGTGAGTGGGGTGTGGGGGGGGGGGGTCGCTAAAACGATGTTCTAAATTTTTAACACACCCCACTCTCAATATATATATATATATATATATATATATATATATATATATATATATATATATATATATATATATATATATAATATATTTATATATATATATATATATATATATATATATATTTATATTTATATATATATTCTTTTTCAGCATGAAAAACTATATAACATACTGAAATTTCAAAAAAAATCGGGAGTATGGCACCTAAACTAAATAATTACCAAAGTTTTTTCCATAATAATTCATGTACTTTCGTAAATATCTTGCCTTAAAAAATCATATGTTATGTTTTAATTTTCTTTCAAAAATACGGCGCTTCAATTGTAGCTTTATCTTAATGCTCAATCTTTAGAGAGGTACTTATAGAGTTTATGATAAAATTCGGATGCTAATCCAATTCCACTTTTTATTAGAATTGAATAATAACGACCTTAAAATAATGTTCAGCAGTTAGATGTCGCTCAAACGTCTTGGGATATGGTAATGCCAAATTGGCACTTGTGTTCGAAATGAATTGGAATGAATTTAAAACTAACTTCGGGAATAGTTCCTCTCTGCTTTTTATGAATGACATATTTATCAAAATGTATTTTCTTTGCTACTTGGTCCCATTTTAATGTAAGAAATTACTTGACCACCAATCCCAAAAGAGGACGCTTCTAGAACTTTTAAAAAATTGGAAAAATCCCGCTCTTTCTATAGTTTTGGTTTTGCGCAGGTGGTGTAAATAACTCGTTTAGAACGAGACAACTCTAAATTTTTGCTTTCGGCGTAAATCGTTTGCCGATGAAAATCCTCGATCATCTTCGAGAATTTTCGTGCTGCAAGATTGACGCATCTGTGCGAAGCAATAAATAGCCGATGCAACTATTTTTCGGTTCATTGTACATTTGTCTCTTAAAACGTGAAGTGCGCAAAGTGAAATATTGTTCGTTGAGAATATTTTCAACTTTATTGTGAAAAAAAGGAGTTAAGTTTTACAAATTCATCAAAAAGAATAACAAGGTGAGTAGAGATTTGATAGAAATTTACTATTTTATATGGTGTATATGGTGTGAGCATAAATGGTGGTTTATTGATTAGTTCGGGAAATGTTCCAGAACCAACGCTAAGTGGTGAATCACATTTTCTTTACTGTTCCACAGATAGTCGAGTAATCGTTTGTTTAATGTATTTATTATAGAAGCGATAAAGTAATCTCATTTTAAAATTTAGGGTAGCGTGTTTGGTGGAATTTTCGCGGCTTGTGGAGTAGATCAACGGAAAGGGTGTAAGAGGCGGCGGGCGGACATGTCTAATGAGAAGGTTCTAGAATGCAACGGAGAACCAAAGTGCAATTGGCACCCTTCGCTGAAGGACAAAGCTTTTAATTGTTACCCATTGTAGACTTTTCTAGGCGGGCGGGTTAGAGTTCTGACCGGCTGGTCCATTGAGCGTAGTCTCGCGAATGTCCCATCTGCCGTCATTGGCCTTCAAAGTGCGAAAAGTTGCGTCATCATCGAGCCTACGCTGTGGAGAATTTCTATTTATAAAAGTATTTCATTGGTTTCTCAGGCATTTCAGTATAACGTAGCGGGGATTTCTCTAGTTAGTAGGTTTATTTTGAGATCACGGTTTCTGGCCTTGTGCTATTAGATGATCTAGTTCTGCTTGTTGTATCTGTTGGAGATTTTCATTTAGAAACTGCTAGAATTCACGTGGAAACCACGTTTCCCTTCAAGCCATGTGATTCACAATAGACCCGACATTTTGACTTTTTTCTCGGAGCAATATACTTCAAAGAAAGAGTTTTCATGATAGTAGATGATTCTCATTTGTTTTCTCGTGGGGAGCAATGTTGAGCGACTAGTTTTTTAATCAGCTAGAAGGCGTTCTCCCGATTTGGTTTGAGTTGAGCGAATCGGTGTGGTATCTGTTCTTGGTTTGCTAGAATAAATAATATCAAAAATTACGATATTCAATTGTTCATAGTAGCAATCACAACTTTTCGTATGTTAGCACATGTATGTGTATGGGAATGATTTCAGTAAATAATCGAGAATTGCAATTAGTCATTCACGTTGTTTTAGAAAAAGGCTGATATATTTGGGTGGCTTTGTGCGCAATGCTAAAACCGGAAATCCCTGGGCGTTAGAAATTGTAATGAGGCTTTGCAGTCGAGTTTATAAATTTCACATTTAACTAGACGGCTTATAAGTACCAAATCTACTTTTAGCGTCTAATTTAGCTTTTATAAGTACTATAAAAAGAATCATCTGAGTGCATGCGTCGTCTTTTAAATCACTTTTTTTTTAAATTCCTATGGTTGGAACTATCTAGAAGCCAGTATAGCCGGTCATTACCTGGAAGTAACTCTTCGTTTGAATGATTACTCAGCATTTTCTCGAGGACTGGAATATTCCACTGGAAGTTAGCGTTTTGTTATGCTGATTACACTTGCCAGAAAAAGTATCCGTACACGACTGAAAGAAAATAACATATTAGGAAATTGACGACTACATACCTTTTCTAAAGATTCTTAGGTTTCCTTCGCTTAAATAAAAAAAAGACAATATTTAAAATATTCAAATTATTTTATTACGTATCAGGGCTTAATTTGTTGGATATTTTCGCTTGAGGACCTCAAGTTGATGTGGCATGGGTGGGCCAATTTGGATGTATCCTCCCTGGTAGTTTTGCCTCATATAGCGACGATGACGATTTTGAGAATTTCCTTTGAAGTTGCACTGTACTGACGGATTCAGCTATCCAACAAATCCCACAAATGTTCAATAGACTGAGTCCATTTCATTGTCAACCGTCTACATGTTAACACGGGCAACAGCTTGGGATCATTATACCAGAACCAGAAACTGCCACCAAACACCAACTGCTGAACGCTCCGTTTTTATATTCACCTTTAAAATCTTGAGTTAACCGCCAGCACCTGCAATAGAGGAGCTGAAAAGAGAGGCAAATAAACGTGTAAAAGATGGATTAAAGTTTACCTTGTGTTGGTAAAATTGCATGCAAGTTCGTTTTTGTTTACCATACATACGCACTTTTAGTCTAATTCTCTCTACTCCATAAGTACCGTGAGAAAGAAAATTTGTTCTAATTGCAGCTGCTATTTAGTAGATACAGTCTTCCACAAAAGTCAAGGTACAGTGATAAATATCATGAAAATTGTTTGATATTTTTATTTAAAAAACCTATAGTAATAAAAATTTTTTGGTATTACTTCAACTATAATCATTACACTTTAAATTCATGTAAAACAAAACGAAAATTCCGTCGTATTAATATATTATTACATATGATGTGTTGGAAAGTCAATGAATGAAGTCCACAAAAGTCATGGTACACCTAAAGAAAAATGATACAAATTGTAATTATAGTCTTGCATAGTTATTTGAATTATTCTTTTCTTAATATTTTGTCGGATATCCTTTCATCTGAATTGCTGACTTCAGTCTTTTAGGCATAGAATATACCAATTTTTTAGTAAATTCGCTGCTGATTCTGGCCCACTCCTCCAATATAACATCCTTAAGCTGCGCCTTGCTTGATATCACTCTTTTTCGGATTTTTGTCTCAAGCTCATTCCAAAGATGCTCTATAGGGTTCAAATCAGGGCTTTGAGGCGGTGTAGCAAGCATGCGAGTATTGTACAATAGCCACATTCGAACTTTATGCGCAGTGTGCTTAGGGTCATTGTCCTGTTGAAACAAGAAATCTTCTCGCATACCTAATTTGGCTGCACTTTGTTTCATGTTGTTTCGTAGAATCTCTAAATAAGAGTTCTGATCCATAGTATTTTCGATGAATGTCAGATTTCCAACTCCAGCAGCAGCCATGCAACCCCAAACCATAACACCACCGCCTCCATGTTTTACTGTTTTAATAGTGTTCTTGGGATTAAATGCTTCTCCTTCTTTTCGCCAGACCCTCTTATGCCCATTTACACCAAATATACAAAATTTAGACTCATCCGAAAATAAAACATCCCAAAACGTTATTGGTTTGTCAATATATGCTTTTGCAAATGTTATTCTTTTTTGTTTGTTTATGGAACTTACAAGAGGTTTTCTTCTAGGCGTACGAGATGAAAATCCAGCTTCTACGACAGCTCTACGCACAGTTTCTGCGCTAACCTCCTTCTTATCATAAATTCCAAGAACATCGCAGATTTTTCTACAGCTTAGAAATGGATCTTGTTTTACCATTCGCGAAATGTTTCTCTTGTCCTTTGCACTTAGTTTAGATGGACGACCTGTTCGGGGCACATTTTCCACTCTATTTTCCTTCTTAAATCGATTTATCACTTTTTGAATGGTTGACCGACTTCGCAACACTAGTTCAGCTATTTCAGAATATGATTTGCTCTGATTTGAATGCAGATTAATAGTTATTTCACGCTCCTTAATACTCAACTCCTTTCGACTCATTTTTTAAAAATTTTATTAAATAAAAGATACACCACGAATACGGACGCGATATTAAAGACAGCGGCCTACGGTTGTTAACTCACTCTGATTTACAAATAACAGGGCATTTCCTGCAACTGTACCAAGACTTTTGTGGAGTAGAAAAGAGACATTGCCAACAAAAAATTATTGTCTTCAATGATCATTATTGCCGAATCCCTTTAAATTTATGAAAACTTAAATTCAACAGAACTCGTATTATTACCATTTCATAACTTTTGGTTTTCAAATAAAAATATTGATTCAGTAATACAATATTCAGTTACCGATTCTCTGTACCTTGACTTTTGTGGAAGACTGTATGCTCTGCCGCCGCCATAAACTCCCCAGACCATCACACCACCTTCACCATGGTTGTTAGCATAGTATACTCAACTAGTACCCACACCTTTCATTTACCCTGTGTTGCACACTTTTTGAATTTTCCCGGGGGCATTACAGCTGATCCGGGGCGTTACAGCTGATCCCGTTTGGCCCGCTCAAGAAACAAAGCAAAATGCAAATAAAATTTCCGACGCACGTGTTCTTTTACGCATTTCAGAACATAGGAGTGCTGCCAGATCCTAATAAAAAACTAAAAGATTGCATGGAACGAATTTGTTTTTCTGCAAAGTTATTGATTTTTTTGAGATATGGTACCCCTGAAATCTCTCATCGAAGCATATGTTTATATCGCGCCAATCCTCGCGTCAGCATTTACCTACCTAGCTGCTACCGAAGATTTATGGCTCGCTGTTTGGCTTGTGTTCGGATTTTTCCGAAGGGTTGATGGAGTTTGGTTGGTTGTTAGTTGGTACGAGATTTTCTTTTTCGAGGGCACTAAAGTTCTTCCGCCGCACCAAATTTCATTTTACAATACTGAATATGTAAAATTTGCTTTCTTCGGAGAATAAGACGTGTTCCCAAAACACTAGAGACTAGTTTATAAATTCATTTGAGAAATCGATACGTTTCTTCCTGTTCACTTCTGATATGCACGCCTTCTTACTGCCATTCGTGCGCGGTACCCCTCTATAATTTCTAGTATTTTGCGTACTGTTTCCTCGTGGAGATCCTTGCTAAAGTAATATATAATTTGAGAAGTAGTTACTCGAAGATTCTTTTCACTGACCACAGCGAATCTTGACACAATGGAGCCAGTTGTTTTAAATATTTTCACGGCAGACGGGACAGAAGGGTCAGTTCTGTCTATTACTGACCAATTTCGCCGAAAGTTGTGCCTTCATTCCTGTTTCATAATAACTTTCCTCTTAGCACTGATTTCGTTAATTTTGGGTGCCACCATGACGGTATTCTTGTGAACAAAAATTTAAACTGACCAGTCAATTTAACACATCGCAAATCAAAGTGAAACTATTATCGGATCTAAATACAAACATACAAACACCGTTTTGTTATGTGCTGATACTTTTTCTGGTCAAACGCGTGCTTACCATATATTGCACATGCATCTGCACATGTCACCGCATGACACGCGAAATCCACCGTTTTGTTCTGTGCTGATACTTTTTCTGGTCAAACGCGTGCTTACCATATATTGATTTTTTTTTTTGGATACAAATACTTCTAATTAGTAAGCATTATGAAACATGCTGGGAATTATTAATGTAGATTCTATGCTATTTGTATTTTCTCGGTCCTTAATTCTTATGTTCTCCATTCAAAAACGCTATTTGTTTTTGTTCGACCGATATATATTTCGGGAGCAACTTACTCCGGAAATATATATGGGTCGAATAAAAACAAATAGCATTTTAATGGAGAACATAAAACTACGGATAGCAGATTCTCTATTATAAAAGAAAATTGAAGTGTCCAAGGGTTTATTCTGCGGAATACGAGGTGTAACAATTAAGTAATGAGACTGATTTTATTGTCGCTCTTGTGGTAAAACGGTGACCTTGAAATTCCCATCCCATTCCATTGATATATTTACCATCGCTCTAGCTTATTTAGTTCGCCTGCTGTGTCGTGTTGGGTAGACGTGTGTTGGTGGTGCTCGTCGCGAAAATGGGGAAACGAAATCAAGAGCAGCAACGCGTCGCGATAACATTTTGCGCCAGATTGGGCGAAACAGTTTCGAAAAAGTACGCTAAAATTGCATGGTGAGAGTGCTTTTAGTCGTGCCCAGGTGTTACGATTGCATAACGAGTTTAAGGAGGGCGTGGAAGACGAGGCGCGGAGCGGTAGACCAGTCGAGGTGTGGACTGACACGAATGCGCAGCGTGTGCGCGCCCTAATCCTTGAAGATCGGTGTTTAACAGCTCAAATGTTGGCCTCGGAACTGGGTATGAACCGGGAAACAGACAAATTTTAGCCGACGATTTTGGGATGAAAAAGTTGTGAACGAAAATGGTTCCAAAGAACCTTTCCTGAGGAGCAAAAGCAGCATCGAATGACCGTGGCAGGACTATTTGGAACAAGTGGAAAATGATTCCACGCTGCTTGATCGAGTTATTACACATAAGACTTCTAGAACAAAATCATTGGTCAAAGGAACCCATTTTGAGTCGGCCGTGACGGAGGGTACTCGTGGACATCCTAGTCGAAGCGTTCCAGAAATGTCACGCAGCATGGAAAACGCGCTGGAAACGTTGTATAGCTGCCCAAGGGGATTAGTTTGAAGGGGATGGCAGAGTTATAGAATAATTTTTAAATAACGGTTTTCATGGAATCAGTCTCATTACTTAATTGTGCGTCTTAGTGTGGCTAAGAACGTACTGGTGTGCCGCGTACTAAGCATAGATGGCGCGATCTCTACATTACATTTAATTTAACAAATTAACTTCGAGAATTTGCAAAAAGTTGGACATTGATTTAATTTTAAAATAAGATATTAAATTATAATAGGAATGTTAATCCAGAAAAGCAAAATTTTAAACGTTTTTCTTCTAAAGCAAACGAGTTATAAACAACTAGTTAATTTATTTTCACTTAAGTCACAGTTCACCATCGTCGCATACCTCCGTATCTTGGAGGTCCGTTTTTCTTTTCTTGCGTCTTTGAAGTTCTTGGGAAATCTTGCTATAATGGTGAGATGCGTACATTGCCTCGAGTACTTTCTCACGGAGAGATTTTGGTACAACTCGATCGCCTCGCAATAAACAATCTCTTTATAATGAGATTTCCATGCGAATGTTCCAAAATGACGTTAACTCGAAAGACACGCACTCTGGCCATCCCGCTCGAACAATTTGACGAATCTTGCTCAGATTAGGGTCGAGGTCAGTCGCTGTGGCGATGTCCATCCAATTTACACGTCCGGATTTGACTTACAACGAGTGAAAACCCATTGGCTTCGAAAACTGGTCACTTGAGCTATCTTGCAGTGGTAATCGCGAAAGTGCATCTGCGTTGCCATGTCGATACCTTTTCGATGCATGAATTTGTAGTCGTATGCCCTGATAACGAAGCATATGTGGCGGAGATGCTCTGGAGTAACGGCTCCTTTTTTGCTTATGATCTGTCACAAAGAGAACATCAGGGCGACCAAAAATTTATTTTGGAATTTTAATGCTCCAAAAATAAATGACAAAGGACTATCAATTTGGGCGTAAATTCGCTCGGTTGGAGATAGCATACGTGACGCGAATGCAACTGGCCTTTCTGAGTCGTCGTCTCCATGTAATGAGCAAGAACCGCTGATGCATCGCAGGAGAGCAACAGTTGTTGATTTCCAACATAATGAGTCAAAATTCGACTTGTAGTGAGCCTCCCCTTGACCTAGTTCAATGCGTCGGAGTGAGCTTCAGTCCACGTGTACGCTGCATCTTTGTTCAGAAGTTTATGCAAGGGGTCTAATACTGTCCCTCGGTCTTGTAGGAATCTCATAGAAATTGATTATTCCTAAGAGCGCTTGCAGCTGCTTTTTTGCAAGGCGCAGGGCATCCAGAATAGCCAGAATCTTGTCTTTCAACGGATGAACTCCTTGAGCATCTATTCTGTAGCCCAAAAATTCAACACTTTTTGCGAAAAGTTTGCACTTTTTCTTCTCTATTTTTAAACTGTATTCATATAAGACGTCAAGAACATTCTTCAAACATTGCGCATGTTTCTCTTTTGTTCGGCCTGCCACTCCGTTGCTGCCTGCCAACAAATTTTCGATTAACTTTTGAAAGATTCCAGTTGCAGCGGGTATGCCGAAGGGTAACCGTTTCACTGCGAAGATGCAGCTGCGTGAATGCTTGATCCAAATCCAATTTAGAGAAGATTATCCCACCTGAGAGTTTCACGAATAACTCGTCAAGAGTAGTTAGTGGGTACGAGTCAGGCCTGAGAACTCGGATTACGGTAGCTTTGTAGTCCCCGCACAGCCGAAGACTTCCATCTCGTTTTGGAACTACCACTATAGGCTTTTTGGAATATGGTATTTTTTCCAAAACGCCAACATCCACCAGATGTTGAATCTCTTTGATCCACTCCTATTTTGCAAAGCGTAAGGTACAGGAAAGCTCCTGAAATGATCGAAGCTGCGGTGTGATCAAAATCTAGTTTAATCGCAGGTCCTTTAAATTCTCCTAAGCCTCGGTCGTCGTTTGCAATTGCAAGCGCTGGGTGTTAATGATAGGAGGGCTACTCTGCTGTTGAAATTCACTTTGATAGTCCTCGTGTCGAGAATAAGAAGTTCTTGTTCATCGTAACTGTCGAGTCTCAATCCAGCAACTGGATTCAGCTTATACTGAGGACCCCATAATTTAAAAAAGGTATCCCTATGCATGATTTTTGAACTTACTGACTCGTGAACGTTGTCCAGCAACGTGACCATATTTTTTGCATTCAGTACAATATAGTTAGTCAGGACTCATCGTGCATTGTGGTGCTTTGTATCACCTGCGCACCTGAAACATTGCTCGATGGCACTTCTGCTCTGTGAAGACGGGTTGCGGCCTTGAATTTGAGCTATGTGGTCCATTTCGGCTGCGGATGCACCCTTGCTCAATAGCTCCGCTGAATTGCCAGTGGTGTTCATTTCTTGTACATGGGAACTTGCAATTTCTGCTCGAGACGCCATCTCGATTGCATTTCCTAAGGTTAGCTTTTCGATTTGCAGTAAACGGGTGCGCACGCCGTTGTCTCGTAGCCCACACACTAGCTGATTGCGCATCATGCCTTGTAAAATGCTTCCGAATCCATATTCAGATGCAAGCTCTTTGCATATAACTGCTTCGTAATACAAAATATTTGAAACGATTTTCTAGGAAATTGAGCACTTCAATAATAAACATACTCGTATGCGCACAAATGACACGATTCAGTGTGCAAATTATTTTTAATTTCCTTTACACCTTCGTTTTGTTTTCAGTTTGATTGAATATCGTGTAGTTATCAATACTTAGTGTTTATAATTAAAATATCTTAAAATGCAGCCGGAGTCAAAGACCAGTTGCCATTCGCAAAACTTGCAAACACAGAATCAAAAAAAAAAATCGGATTGGAGTTCATTCGTACTAGATGACGTTCCTATACCCTGATTAATGAATGCTCAACTTTGAATGATTGACATAAGTTCGGGCTGATCTGCATCCCTTTCTGTTTCCCGTTCTTATAAAAAAATCATTTTGCGTCTGAAAACAGCCAAAATATATAATATACTCATACATTGCACATTCTGGCATTAAAATATGTTGAGATGATTCGTCGTGGAAAGGTTTATCTCCTGACCCATTTAAACGATGATTAGATTTGAAATCAAACTACTTTTTTCTAAAACAATCTAGACAAAGGCCATTTAATTGATAACATTTTGCGCCTAAGTGCTCTTTGGTGTGTTTTCGTTTGTTTTTTTATCAGTAGTTTTATTTAGTAGTCCGCGTAGTTTAGTGGTTAGAGCGCTCGCTGGATAAGCCGAAGGACCCTGGTTCGAGTCCCGATGGTGACGAGATTTTTTTGAATGATTCTTCGGACGTATTAAAAGCCCGCTCCGTTAAATGCGTACTGGTCTAAAATCAGAACGCATTGCAGCTGAGTGGCCAAAGCGTGGTACTGACCATCACCGTCCTGAGTGCCAATACATTCGATCAAGATTGAGGTACTCTCTCGAGGCGAAGGCTCGAATGGACCTGTAGCGCTAAAGCAAAAAAATATCTTAACTTAAATTTTTTAGCCAGAGTAATGTAGTTTCCACTCGTATTTGCGCTGATGTGTCATACCTTTGTCAATGAATGTTCAAGAAAATCTGGTAATATTGCTAAATACACAAGATAAGAAAGTTTAGTTTCTTGGGAATCACCGTAGTAGAAAACGGGACATGGTCATGCATCGAGATTGATTCACTCAAGTAGGTAATTTATTAAGCAACTACAAATAGATAACGTTCTAGATAGTATTGAACATTTCGACAAGTGCTTAGAAACAACATGTTGCTGCTCGATTTGAGTGATCTGCTCTTTTCGTAATATGTACTTCATAATGTTTGATCAAAGTCATTATGTTATGCTCGAAAGTGAATTGTTAAGTGTAGCTCAATCTGAGTTTAAATTAGTATAACGAGTATCCACTGTAGAATACTTACTTATGCCTGCTAAATTTCAATAGTGACAGACATATAGCATGTATAAATTTTGTACGATACAGATCGAGCTCATTAAAAATTTCTTTAATTTTAATAATTACATGGAATTGGCCATGAATATAATTCCTACATATATATCAATTGATTAGCATAAATAGTATAATTCGATAGCTTTCTCCCTCCTCGGTATTAGCATCAATCTATGCGCCCATGAATTGATGTCGGATGAAATATGGGTTCCGTTAGACATTGCTGGGCTCGTTGGTATCAGGTTTTGCTTCCCAGTTCTCCGTTTACTCTGCCATTGGATAAATCTATGATCGGAAAGCTATTGCATTTTTTAGCACAAAGATTATATAATAGGAGTTGAGTAGACATGAAAATCTTTTACTATTTTTTTTGTGCTCCCTTCTCCTGTTTATCACATAACCAATATTGTAGTTTTAGTACTAAATCTTCATAGATCTTATCAGAGCCTTTCATTTTATACCCAAAGAAATTGTCTTGGGTGAAAATTTTTTCTAAAGGTGCCACATTCTTAAGTATATGAAGAGCCACTCCTTAATTTCTATTTACAATACTTGTCTATGGCACTACTCGAGCATTTCACAGTTTAATGACACTATTTTCTATAGAACCTGAGAAAACTTGCTGTCCTTTTTAAAAACAATAACTTTATGGAATTATTTTCTGTTCTTATATTCGCATTTTTACTGGTAATGAGGTTTGATTAGAATCTCTAACGATCACCTTCAGATTTGACCATAAACGCTATTAATATCTACGCAATATATTGAACTGCACAGTTAGGCACCGAGGTATGTTATTTAGGAAAATGTTCAGGAAGTTGCTTTGTTTTAATACAACATACGAGTATACTAAGATATAGCTTTGAATTATTCGTAAAATGTAAAAATGTTCATTGAGTACGAATTAAGAAGTGGACCTAAAAATCGACGATCCATAAATTCGCCCCGCTTCAAGCGAAAAATGCTGTTATTCGCAATATGAATAAACCAATCTACAATCGCTCTCAAACTGATTCATCGATTTGTTACTACCATAAATTGCTGAATCAGGTGAAATTTCCAGATGGTGATAACGATTCCATCGAAATTTATTTGTGAGTCAGCAAGATTATTTCTTCTACTTAGTTTGACGAATATATAATGAATTTGATATTTAAAATTTTCTCATTTATATTGTTGATAAAAAGTCAATAAATACTTATTAGAAATTAAATGAACAATTCAATAAATCTAACATCTTTCTCATCTTTCCCATTTCAGATGGCTAAAGCACCAGCCGTAGGTATTGATTTAGGAACGACATACTCATGTGTCGGTGTGTTCCAACATGGCAAAGTGGAGATTATTGCCAACGATCAAGGTAATCGCACAACACCATCGTACGTGGCCTTCACAGAGACAGAACGTCTCATTGGAGATGCCGCCAAGAATCAAGTCGCTATGAACCCAACTAACACAATTTTCGATGCTAAGCGTCTTATTGGGCGTAAATTCGATGATCCAGCTATTCAAGCCGATATGAAGCATTGGCCATTCAACGTTGTCAACAATGATGGCAAGCCAAAAATCGAGGTCATTTACAAGGATGAGAAGAAGACATTCTTCCCGGAAGAAATCAGTTCTATGGTTTTGACCAAAATGAAGGAGACAGCTGAAGCGTATTTGGGCAAGACAGTAACAAACGCTGTTATTACAGTACCTGCCTATTTCAACGATTCGCAACGTCAAGCCACCAAGGATGCTGGAACAATTGCTGGGTTAAACGTTCTTCGTATTATTAACGAGCCAACAGCTGCTGCCATTGCCTATGGCTTGGACAAGAAGGCCGTTGGTGAACGTAACGTATTGATTTTCGATTTGGGCGGCGGCACTTTTGATGTTTCAATCCTCTCCATTGATGACGGTATTTTCGAAGTCAAATCAACAGCTGGTGACACTCATTTGGGTGGCGAAGATTTCGACAACCGCCTAGTGAATCACTTTGCTCAAGAATTCAAGCGCAAACACAAGAAGGATTTGACTACGAACAAGCGGGCTTTGCGCCGCCTGCGAACTGCTTGTGAACGGGCAAAGCGGACCTTGTCGTCTTCGACGCAAGCTAGTATTGAAATCGATTCGCTCTTCGAGGGAACTGATTTCTATACATCAATTACCCGCGCCCGTTTCGAGGAACTCAACGCGGACTTATTCCGTTCTACTATGGAGCCAGTAGAAAAGGCGCTCCGCGACGCTAAACTTGACAAGGCGACAATCCACGACATTGTCCTTGTCGGAGGCTCAACCCGTATTCCAAAAGTTCAACGCTTGCTGCAGGACTTCTTCAACGGCAAAGAATTGAACAAATCCATCAACCCCGACGAGGCTGTAGCCTATGGTGCCGCTGTGCAGGCAGCCATTCTACACGGCGACAAGTCGCAGGAAGTACAGGATCTATTGCTGCTTGATGTCACTCCATTGTCGTTGGGTATTGAAACTGCTGGTGGAGTAATGAGTGTACTCATCAAGCGTAACACAACTATTCCAACCAAACAGACACAAACCTTCACCACTTACTCAGACAACCAACCCGGCGTATTGATCCAAGTCTACGAAGGCGAACGTGCTATGACCAAGGACAACAATCTCTTGGGAAAATTCGAGTTGTCGGGAATTCCCCCGGCACCTCGAGGCGTTCCTCAAATCGAAGTCACCTTCGATATCGACGCTAACGGAATCTTGAACGTAACTGCTCTCGAACGTTCGACCAATAAGGAGAACAAAATTACAATCACCAACGACAAGGGCCGTCTGAGCAAAGAAGAAATCGAGCGCATGGTTAACGAGGCTGAGAAATACCGCAACGAGGATGAAAAGCAAAAGGAAACAATTGCTGCCAAGAACGCGCTCGAATCTTACTGCTTCAACATGAAGGCTACAATGGATGAAGACAATTTAAAAGGCAAGATCTCTGATTCAGACAAGAATCTTATCTTGGATAAATGCAACGAAACGATCAAATGGCTAGATGCCAATCAATTGGCCGACAAGGAGGAGTATGAACACCGTCAAAAGGAGTTGGAGTCCGTTTGCAACCCAATTATCACGAAGTTGTACCAAGCTGGCGGTGCTCCCCCCGGTGGAATGCCTGGATTCCCAGGAGGTGCCCCAGGAGCTGGCGGTGCTGCTCCAGGAGGTGCTGCAGGATCTGGCCCAACTATCGAGGAAGTCGATTAAACTACAATCAAGCCGACCTTTGTTCATTCCAAATTTTAAAAACAATCTTAAGAATCCAAGCCTGATTACATTAAAAAAAATCTCTTTATAGCCTTATTTGTTCGAGGGCGTTGCTAAACCAAAAAATAAAAAATACAATGTACTCGATTACTGTTTTATTTCATACAAGACATGCACAGAAAATTGAAAATCAAATCTAAATGTCGGGATTGCTGCTTGTTCGAAAAATTGATCATGGGCATCAGACGCTTATTTAAAATTTTTTATTGCTAGCGCGAAATGTTCATCTAGCTGCAAAGGTGAGGCCCCATTGGCCGGCAAACATCAAGGGTGGTGACGATAACTATTCGTAAAATAAGTCGAGTTCGGAGTATGGTTCATCAGTGCAATTGTTAAGCACAATTATCTGAAAATGAAATAAAGCTTATTCGCAGGAATAAGGGCGTTTTAATTTTCTGGTGCCGAAGTTGGAAGCAATTTGTTCCCAAAGTGAAATGTGCTTTATTCAATACTAATAAATTTTCAAAGAACGTGATGCAAATTCCCAACAAAAATACGGGAATTAAATGGCCCAGATGGCTCTACATTTATAATAATCAATTAAAAACATCTTATCATAGAAACAATATCAAATACAATTCAACTAAAATTATTACAAATTTTTTGATTCGATTGGAAAGAGGAAGAAAAACCAACCAACACTAATTACAATGCTAATACAATATCTTTAATAAAGTGCTATCACAATGTTCCTAAACTCAACTTCAATTCAATACTAATAAATTTTCAAAGAACGTGATGCAAATTCCCAACAAAAATACGGGAATTAAATGGCCCAGATGGCTCTACATTTATAATAATCAATTAAAAACATCTTATAGAAACAATATCAAATACAATTCAACTAAAATTATTACAAATTTTTTGATTCGATTGGAAAGAGGAAGAAAAACCAACCAACACTAATTACAATGCTAATACAATATCTTTAATAAAGTGCTATCACAATGTTCCTAAACTCAACTTCAAACCTTATTTGTCAAAAGCGCTTATTCAATACTAATCGGTATAAATTTTCAAAGAATATAAAGCAAATACTAAACAATTACAATACAAAAACTGAATGGCCCAACTGGCTCTCTAAATTTATACGTTAAGTTTTTTATTGTCACTGTTTGGAATTTGCTTTATATTCTTTTAAAATTTATAACGATAAAGTCAAAGTCAAAAGTGCTTTATTTAATACTAATCGTTATAAATTTTAAAAGAATATA
Organism: Odontomyia ornata; assembly: GCA_963969285.1. NCBI lineage: Eukaryota > Metazoa > Arthropoda > Insecta > Diptera > Stratiomyidae > Odontomyia > Odontomyia ornata. The sequence continues at coordinate 123,481,998 of OZ017738.1, read as the reverse complement.
AAGCAAAATCCAAACAATAACAATAAAAAAACTTAATGGCCCAAATGGCTCATTAAACACATTTTAAAAAAAAACTATAGCAAATTCAAATCAATGAAGATTATTACATATTTTTACAATTCAATTGGAAAAGGAAGCTCATCAAGAGGATGTCCTCAGCGCAGGAGGCGCAAACGAAAGCAAGAATTATTATGCAGCGCTAGCTGGTCTGGAAGAAACAATGGACGTTGAAGAGGATACAGGTAAAACGTCAAAATTAGATAGTGATTTCATTGAATATCTTAGAGTTAAAAACCGGGAGAAAAAATCAAAAGGTTTGTCTGCTGGTCCGTCCGTTAACATTAATGAAAAAAAAGAGAAAGTCCCACCAATCAATGTGTTTGGGCAAACGGGAAAAGATATGGTTCGGCTTCTGGCAGCCGAAAATAAACTAAAAGATTTTCAGATAAAAAGAGTCAATGCCGATAAGTTGACAATAAGGACAAAGTCGCTGGTTGATTTCGAGGCAACAAAAAGTGCCTTAAATTCTGGAGATGTTCCACATTTCACGTACACCCCGAAAAGCGAGAAGAACCAAACCTTTTTATTGAAGGGTCTGGACTGTGGTGAGGACACAATCGATCTCCTTCAGGTGCTGCAAGAAGCTGCACCAGAAATACAGTTTATTTCAGTTAAAAATTTTGCAACGAGAAGATCGATTGTGGAGCGCAAAAACTTGCCTCACTACTTAGTCCAAATTTCCAGCAAAAGTAGTTCGAGTGCGCTGCAGAAAATACGGTACTTGAACTTCCGCGTGGTGAGGTGGGAACGCCTCCAGAAAAGTGAGGTCAACCAGTGCTACAGGTGTCAAAGATTCGGGCATTCGGCTGCCAATTGCGCCATGAAATATAGGTGTGTGAAATGCAAAGACATCCATGTTCCCGGCGAGTGCAAATTGGCTCAGGCGGAGCCAAAAGAAAAACTATATTGTGTGAACTGCGGTGCCTTTGGTCATCCAGCATCATATCGAGGATGCCCCCGGTATCAAGATGCAAAGGTTAAAGTCACATCAAAACAAATTCAAGCACACCGCAGTTCGATACCTACCAACTTCGTCAAGCCCGGGGTGTCATTTGCACTTGCTGCGAGAGGACCAGCAGACAATGTAAATAAAATAAATAATGTAAGTAGCAATAATGAGCTGCTCCTTAAAATTTATCAACAACTAAATTTCTTATCGGAGCGAATCGATAAACAAGATTCGAAAATTAACATTGTTTTTCAGCGTTTAGGGCTTTCAAATGCCTCCAAATAAGTTGTCATCCAGCCACATTACCATGGATAGGATTCGTCTCATCTCGATCAACGTCAACTCCATTGTTACTTTACATCGGCGTGATTATCTCCTTGAATTCATTGCCAGACAAAAGCCTGACATCCTGCTTCTCACCGAAACCCACCTCAGTTCATGGCACTCCATGGGATTCAAGGATTTTGAGTTCGTAAGAAACGATAGGGTAACAGGTGATGGGGGAGGTGGCACCGGGATATTGGTTCGAAGACCCTATCGCTTCCAAAATATTGAAAAAGTCGAATTCAAAAGCTTTGAATCTCTTGAAGTGTCCGTTATCAAATTCTCACTGCCAGGTGGGGATAACCTCTTCGTTATCTCTGCCTATGCAACTGGTGGAACTATTCTCAAGCTCAAGGAGGAACTCAATTCCTTGTTCGAAATACTCGAATTGAACAGGCTGCATAACTATTATATTCTTGCTGGTGACCTGAACGCCAAGCAAACATCATGGCTGAACGCCACCAATAATCCAAGAGGTGTATTCCTGAAATCGTGGATAACAGAGAACCAAATTGAATACAGGTGCAATCTATATGGGTCGGAGTTCCCAACATACCCTAGGACAAATTCATATTTGGACCTTTGCATTGCTGACGCAAGACTTGAATTCAGCTTTAATAGTCCTCAACGGAAACTGCAGGTACTTCCTTATGATAGCGACCATAACGCAATCGTAATGGAAATCAATCATCACAGGGATGATTTCTTCCTCATTCCAGTTCAACACGAAAATCATCGGTTGAACTTCAAAAAAACAGACTGGGGAAAGTTTCAAAAGAAGTTTAATCGAGAGTACCAGAAGCAATGTCCCCCTTCTGATGGTGGCAACTCTTGCTCAATGGTTCCTAATGACAGGAATCTAACTAACGATGAAATAGATCTCTATTTGTCGAAGCTAGAGAAGCTGACGTTGGAAACGATTGAGAAAGTAGTTCCCAAGATTAAACATCGAAACAATGTGGAAGGATATGAAACACCAATCATCGCAAGGTTGAAAAGATTGAAAAGCCTCCTTCTCACACGCGTCAACAATATTTATCGACGATTTTTGGACTACAACCATCCCTCGTTGTCTTTGTTGAAATTACATCTGAAGAATGTCCGGAACTTAATCCGGTCATACTTCAGAAGTGAGGTCAGCAATCAATGGGCGGAAAAATTGAGGGGTATTAGCCCACAGGACCCAGATGGCGTGTTTGCGAAAGTGAATAGTATATTCCGCAAGAAGTCTCGAGTGAAGGTATCGAATCTTGAAGTCACTAGTGATGAGATAAGTCTTCTCGATAGGGCTGGTATCGAAATTGATAGTACGACTCCGGATAGAAATGGAAACAGGATTATTTGTGAAGGATTGGATAAACTTGCCCTGATTGGAACACATTTCGAATTGGTTCATCTACCAAACCCTGAGAGAGGGAACGACATTTTTTCAGAGGTCGTTGAAGCAAAAGTTTCCGACTTCAAATCAAGCCTGAACGGCCAATCAATTCTTCATTTCAATGAAACATTAACATCTGACCTCATACCGAGCTTGAATTTTATTGATTATTTTGTCAGCTATGAAGACTTGTGTTTCATATTTCGCAAGATAAACAACAAGAAATCATGTGGTACTGATGGTATTCCAAATGTAGTTCTCCGACATTTGCCTGAGGTTGCTATTAGGAACTATTGCATATTGTTCAACAACATGTTGAGCAATTCATATTTCCCAAATGAGTGGAAAAAGGCTAAGGTATTTCCGATCTTGAAGAAAGGAAAAGAATCTTCTTGCCCCAAAAGCTATCGCCCAATCAGCTTGCTGCCTAACATCAGCAAGGTGTTTGAAGTGATACTCAACAGAGCATTAAACGCCCACATTGAGGAAAATGAGTTGATGCCGAATTGCCAATTTGGTTTTCGTGCCAGGCATTCGACCACACATGCAATAACGAAAGTAACCTCAGACATCTGTTGGAAACTAAATGATAGACAATGTGTTGGAGCATGTCTCATTGATATGGAGAAAGCCTTCGATACGGTGTGGTTAGATGGACTAGTTTTTAAACTCCTTCAGGACAAGTTCCCCAGACACCTTGTCGCCATGATGTGTAATATGTTATACGGGAAATCGTTTGTTGTAACCGATGGAAATCTGACAACAATGCGCGAGTTCAAGGTCTTGAATGGTCTACAGCAGGGAACAGTTACTGCGCCTCTGCTCTTTTCAATCTTTATTCGCAAGCTATTGAACGGCTTTGATTTTAACGTCTCGCCAACGCGATCATTGGTAGCGTTTGCTGATGATCTGATCATCTACACGGCAGACCGAAAAGCTACAATAGTTCAGAGCAATCTCCAAAAAATGTTCAATGATGTACAGCTGTATACTGACAATTGGAGAATGAAAATCAATGTGCAGAAGTGTGAAACAATCTTATTTCGGACAACGCTGCGGGGGGTCAGTCAAGACCTGAAACGTAATTGGAAAGATTTCCACATCATGGCTGGCGAGGGTAGTTCAGAACGAATTCCACATAAATCCTGTGTTCGATACCTCGGTGTTTATCTCGATCAGTATCTGTACTATACTGAACATGTGAAAATCATGCTCAGTAAGGCACTCAAAGTAGTCATGGCCCTTCGAAGGCTCTTTCATTCCAGATACATTGACCAAAAGGTCAAAATTATCTGTTACAAGACACTGGTTAGACCAGTTTTGACATATGGATGTCAGATCTGGTACAACCAGAGCGCTAGTACTATGGAAAAATTAAGAGTTTTCGAAAGAAAATGTCTTCGTGCATGTACTGGTTTGTACAGAAAGCCTTAGACGGATTGGAAACATTATATATCGAATAGAAAAATTTATCAAACTGCTGAAGTGACGAGGGTCGATATCTTCATATTGAAACTTCTTCGGAATCATATCGCAAGATCTGTGACTGTGAGTGAAAACCCTTGGATTTCACAGCCGTTCCACCCTACAGACGGGTATATAGCGACTTGCCTCGCTACTGGCTTCATTCCTCCAGAAGCATTCGTGTATTTGGACATGAATGGATATGTTTTTGATTCTGACGGCGTCCCAGTCATATATCACATATATCGACGGGCCACCGATAAGAAGATAAAATATCCTCCGAATTTGAGTTCACGAGACCAACAATTTCAATGGAGATACTCATTTGCTAGATTCGTTGAAGCTGATCGAGTTGAGACGGCGCAATCCAGGTATTGGTGGCTGAATGACAATGTCTAAATTATTCGTGTTTATTTCTAGTTTTGGTGTTTTTTCGTTATTTAGTTTTTGAGTTTCAGCTCATTATTGCTACTAGTGTTGTTATTTTTTTTTTGTTAAAAATTAGGTATAGGTTAGGTATATGTAATGTTTACTATATTCCGTTAGAGATAAGATTAAACACTTAGGTTAGGAACATTGTTACAGAATTTTTTAGTATAAGATAAAGTTTTTTGATTGTATTTTATTAGAAATAAGTTACAACATATTAGGTGTAGGATCAAAGTTTCACTGTTGTGTATTAATTATAAATAATTTTAGGATAGTGTTGGTTGGTTTTTTCTCCTTTTTCCAATTAAATTTTCAAAATATGTAATAATCGTAATTAATTGAATTTGCTATAATTTTTTTGATGAAATGAGTTAATGATAACGTACAAATTTAGAGAGCCATTTGGGCCATTAAGTTTTTTGATTGTTATTGTTTGGAATTTGCTTTATATTCTTTTAAAATTTATAACGATTAGTATTAAATAAACCACTTTTGACTTTGACTTTGACAAGGAGAAAAAACCAACCAACACTATTCTAAAATTATTTATCATCAACACTACAGTGAACTTTGATCCTACACCTAATATGTTTTAACTTAATTCTAATAAACCTAAGCGTCAAACCTTATCTCTAACCTAATATAATAAACATAATATAAACCTAGCCTATACCTAATTTTTAACAAAAATAAACAACACTAAATGTAGCAATAATGAGCTGAAACTCAAAAACTGAATGACGAAAAACACCAAAACTGAAAATAAACACGAATAATTTAGACATTGTCATTCAGCCACCAATACCTAGATTGCCCCGTCTGAACTCGATCAGCCTCAACGATTCTAGCAAATGAGTATCTCCATTGGAACTGTTGGTCTCGTGAACTCAAATTCGGAGGATATTTTATCTTTTTATCGGTGGCCCGTCGATATATGTGATATATGACTGGGACGCCGTCAGAATCAAAAACATATCGATTCATGTCCAAATACACGAATACTTCTGGAGGAATGAAGCCAGTAGCGAGGCAAGTCGCTATATACCCGTCTGTAGGGTGGAACGGCTGTGAAATCCAAGGGTTTTCATTCACAGTCACAGATCTTGCGATATGATTCCGAAGAAGTTTCAGTATGAAAATATTGACTCTAGTCACCAGCAGTTTGATAAATTCTTCTATTCGATATATAATGTTTCCAATCCGATTAGTATTAAATAAAGCGCTTTTGACTTTGACATTTATACGCTATCATTAAACGCATTTCATCAAAAAAAAAAAAAAATAGCAAATTCAATTAAGATTATTTCATATTTTGATATTCAATTGGAAAAAGGACTCAATGATTCTCTTCGAAGGCAGCTTTTTTTTTGAGCAATACATACAATATGGGTAAGAGCTTCAGCAAGTGGATTTGTTGATAAATTCCGAATTTACACTGGCAAAATCGGCCAATCCCTGGAAAAAAAATTTGGGAATCCGAGTTATTAACACACAATTTGTTCGTGTCCTTCCGCTTATGTCTACCCCGCTTTAAAAACTGGTTGTGAAAAATCTCATAAGACCTTTCTCACTTGATGTCCCACTCGACGACTATCTTTGGTGGACATTTTTTTAGGGGTCTTTGAAATTTTTTTGACTACGGGAATTTCATTGACTAGAAACTTCTGAGCTGTTGATAAAAAATCCTCCGAATTTGAGTTCACGAGACCAACAATTCCAATGGAGATACTCATTTGCTAGATTCGTTGAAGCTGATCGAGCTGAGACTGGGCAATCTAGGCATTGGTGGCTGAATGACAATGCCTAAATTATTCGTGTTTATTTTCAGTTTTGGTGTATTTTGTTACTTAGTTTTTGAGTTTCAGCTCATTATTGCTACATTTAGTATTGTTGTTTATTTGTATTAAAAATTGCGGATAGGTTAGGTATATGTTATGTCTATTATATTATGTTAGAGACAAGATTAAACGCGTAGGTTAGGATTATTGTGATAGAATTTTTTAGTATAAGATAAAGTTTTTGATTGAATTTTATTAGAATTAAGTTAAAACATATTATGTGTACGATCAAAGTTCAGTGTTGTGTTTGAATTATAAATAATTTTTAAACAGTGTAGGTTGGTTTTTTCTCCTTTTTCCAGTCGTCATAAAATATGTAATAATCTTAATTTGAATTCGCTATAGTTTTTTTGATGAAATGTGTAAATGATAACGTATAAATTTAGGGAGCCATTTGGGCCATTGTTTTTTTTATTGTTATTGTTTGGAATTTGCTTTATATTCTTTTAAAATTTATAACGATTAGTATTGAATAAGGCGCTTTTGACTTTGACAAGGGATGGTCGTAGTTCAGAAATCGCCGATAAATATTCAGGCGCCTGAGAAGAATACTTTTCAATCTTTTCAACTTCGCGATGGGTGCTGTTCCATATCCATCCATATTTCTTCGATCTTTAATCTTGCAAAGTATTTTCTCAATGTTATTCAATGTCAACTTCTCTAACTAGAGCTTTTGACTTTGACTTTGAGCGAAATATATGTATTTCGTCGTTAGTTAGTTAAGCTTCTGTGATAAGGACCCATTGGGAAAGAGTTTTCATCATCAGAAGGGGGACTTTGCTTCTGGCAATCCCGATGGAGCTTTCTGTGAAACTTTGTCCAATCCGTTTTTTGTTTTAAATCGAGTCAAAGATTTTCACTTCGAGCCGGAATGAGGAAACATCATCCATTTGCTGATTTGTTTCCATCAAGCAAACAAAATGGCAGCTAAGTTTTTCTAAATTCTATTGATTGATATGTATGAGCCGAGCTATAGATAACCGGAAGACATTAGATTTTTGAATTAATTTACAAAACCCTTCTGGTAAAGGCTCTCCCCTGTTACTGCAATATTTTTGTTTATCAATTCATGCAACCTAAACAACACCAAATAAACTTCGAAATTTTCCCCGCCAGTTAGATTTGTTTGGTTTGGTACTCTCGTCGGGCGATGACTAAATTTTAGAACGCGCAACTCATTCCACACATTGGTCCGTCAATACAAACCCCATGCGCTTCGGTGAGCTCCGAAACACGGTCTATAGTGGAGATTGTCGACTAAATATGTTCAAGAATCTCAGAAGTCATACTATGATGCAAGAGATGTCGCTAGTATAGTTATAATGAAATGGCCACACTCATGGCGATTTGTTTGAACCAGACATCTGCCCTTTGAGGAACAAGATAAAACCGGAGTGGACATCCATGTGTACACGTTGTCGCAACTACCCCTGCGACCGCCTGCCTAACTACGTGTCTTTTTGCACCTTCCCCTGCGACCGTGATTCTAAAGCTAGTTAAGGGGAACCCAATGGGTTGTCACAAGAAAGTAAACAAACGCTTATGCACTCGTAAATATGGTTTTATTGCAAATAACACTTCACAGAACAAGAAAATAGCACTGAATACAAATAAAGCATTATGGCCACTTAGGATAGAAAACACTGTCGTATCGATAACCCATCGTTTTCTAGCAATAACGCACATTACACTTTTAATTGAGTTCCTCGCTCCGATTTACAATGTCACTTCTTAAAATGTTGTTATCCCTAAACCAGGTGTAATATTACTTTCACTACAGTCAAAATGTACCTCCGGACACGTTCTCGAACCGAAAAAACGACTAAATTCCGAATCGTATCTCACGCGCCAGGTAAATTTCGCGTCCATGTTTAGTCGTCAAATTGACAATCTGGCTCTCGAGAGGAGAAATTGTGGAAATTATTGGAAATGAAATGACAATCATGCTCAGAAGGTGGTCGCATCATTTTCTATGGAGCTTATATGAGCATAGCCTCTCCATTTGTTCCGTTCCTCAAAGCATCTGCCTAAACCAGAGCATATATATACTAACTAGCACCTAATCAGAGCATATATACTAACTAGCACTTGCAATCGAGGAGCTGTCAAAATGAAAAGAGAGGCAAATAAACGTATAAAAGATGGATTAAAGTTTACCTTGTGTTGGTTCAATTGCTTGCAAATTCAAGATTTTGTTTACCATACATATGCACTTTTAGACTAATTCTCTCTACTCTATAAGTATCGTACGAAATAAAATTTGTTCTTATTGCAGCTGCTATTTAGTAGATATGCTCTGCCTAAACTTTGAGGCGCAAGATAAAATCGAGATGGACATCCATGCGTCGAAGTTGTCGTAACAACCCCTGTGACCTTCTACCTAACTGCGTCTTTTTGAATTTACGCCTACGAACTCGCTTCCAAGCTCGTTAAGGGGAATCCAATTGGTTGTCACAAGAAAGTAAACGATCGTTTATGCAATCTAAATATGATTTTATTACGAAATAACACTTCACAAAATGTGAAAAACCAAAAATCCTTATATTACATATGTATATGTACATATGTACATATGTTCTAGCACAAAGTACTACTAATTTGTATTTAAAACAAATAATAGAATAACAGCTAGAACAAGCTGGGTAGTCAGAACTATCTGTCAGAAAGGTTTTGTACTTGACCTACAATATGCAGATATTTAGAATGATTAAATTCAAGAAAAACTTTTATGACATACACAAAAAATATATTCTTGCTTTAAAAGAACTTCATTTTAACCAGCCAACATTCTGTTTCAATATTGCTAAAATCATTGATTATTGTAATCGGAGGAAATTCAAATGGCTATAACTTCCGTAAATTTCATTGAAACCTATAGAATTTTAAGGATCTTTCAAGTAACTATTTGTAATGATTTTTCTACCTTCAGCTCGAACGCGGAACCGACCTCTCATCGGTTCTAGACGTTAAGTCTGAGTAGTGCCAACGGATGGTACCAACAGGTCAACCAATCCGTGCACCGTAATCCATTCACGCGGTGACTGCTTGTCGGCCAGCTAGTTCGGAGAGGATTTCGGTCGCGGGTCTCCGAATGGATTACGCTCAATTACAATATTTCAGTCACCTGAACTTGCCCGTTTTCCAAACGCGTCAACAATTACTCATCCAGAACGAGAAACCTACATTACGTTAGTTCTGGATGTGATCTATCCACAGATCTCAAATCAAAAACGCTACAACAATCCACAGGCGCGTTACCGATTCACCGACGCGGTACCGAAAAATATACTACTCGAACTTAAACCGAAGAAAACTACTCTAAAGAAATGGCGAAACAAACAAAGGTACCGCGTACCGCGCGCGACGCGAAACCGACTTCAGCGGATTTGTCGAAACCCTAACCTCGCGACGGCATACCTACCCTGCACTTCCCTTTCACGCTGAAAAAAAACGAGCCACTGAAAAGGAAAGTCGTTAGTTGCTTAGCAATTCATATTATTTTTTTTTTATTCAGGTCCTACAAATCGATATAATTTTTCTATCAGTATTTCTATTTTTATCTATCCTTATCCTGTAAGCTACTTTACTTAAATATCCTATTTTGACGTAATCTGTATGAAAATTTTATACCATTAATCATTCGTGTTTAATATTAGGTTTAATGATTATCGAAAAATACGGTTAATAGCTATTTTACTAATCCTTGTTCAAATTTGTTGAAATTGATTTTCTCCTTAATAATTCAAAGGTTAAAGGAGTGTGGAACTAAGGTAACATAACGAAGCTAAAGTAAAGTAAACTAAGATTATGCAAATTATCGTGTTGTGGTTGGTTGGTTGTCATGTGTTCATATTATTAGTAAAGGATTCTTGCTTCATCTAAATACAAAATTAGGCTCAGTCGTTTGTTGCTCGAACAAATTCGCCTTGTTGTGTATTTAAATTAAGTGCTTTCTCTATCGGTGTGCTGACTACTTTTCGTTCCAGCTTGCCGTTTACGCGTTCTCTTGACAGTTGTTACGGTTGTTAATTCTGTGGTGTTAATGGAATAATCGATACATAAACTAAAGTTAAATCTTTACATGCTTCTAAATCCTGCAATACATTTAAATTGATGTTATTAACTTAAGTCTGAAATTCTACCGTTTTGTTTGTTTTTATCTAGTGTAATTAAATTTAAGTTGCATATATTGTATCGTTATCCGTTATACTTAATTTAGCTAAATAGATTTATCGTTTCTGTTTGATAAAATTTCGTTCTCTTATTTATCGTGTTTTCTTAAATGGATTAGTTGTAGGGTTTCTAGATTATTTGTGTATTATTATTACTAAGTGTTTGTTTTGCTCTAGGTGTTTATTTTAAATGGGTTTATGTTTGTGGTAATTAACGATTACGTCCGGCAATTTTGGAACTTATTCCATAAAAATATTTCTTAATATTTTTGGGCCGAATGACTAGGAGAACTTCTGATTTTCTTTAATTCTTACAAACCCCAGCCCACAACACTCAACTTTCAATAAATATTTAGAACTATATTAACTTGTTGTTAAAATCTTTTTTCTACAGCTAACATTTCTGCATCCTATTTAGGTATATGATAATGTTTCTACTAAACATTCTGAATCGATGCAAACGGAATGCTTATTCGCATAAAATTTACTATATAATTAACAGAATTTGAGTTTATGTACAAAATGATATCAACTGTGGCGCCATAACATGAAATTTTGCTTATATTTATGACAAAATAATTAATTTAATTAATCTTTGATAGTTACAAAATTCGTTCAGCCTTATTTCATTAAGTTGTAAATATTCAAATGTACAAGCAAATCTTTTCTTTAAGCCAATCACCTTGATATCACGTTTAAATCTCGAATGTAAATATCGTGCAGTTTGATCTAACTATTTTTCTTAAATGGAAACCAGCTGACTCTGAGATAAATCTTGATTTCATGTTATGACATCCAGAATTTAAAAATAGGTAACGAGTGATATTAGAAACTGTAACCTGAATTGTCCTCCTTTGGTGTTACAATTTCTTCCTCTATAGGTATATATTGTGCGTCTCTGATTTGTATTAAGTGTTGGCGAGATGTTTCACATTTTTCCAGAAAATTGTACGATTGATGGATAATGTCAAGGCATCTGATGCATATTTGGTCGGGTAAATCATTATTCTCGCTGACTAACAACTTTGAAAATAGGTTCCATAATTCAACAACGCTCTTTCGGCAGATATCCGACACAATTGGTTGAAATTCGTTTTCACATTGAAAATTTATTATTAACTGCTGCGAGAAATCATCAAATCCTCATCATTCTCATCATTATCATCGCTGATCGCCGTTGATAGTTTATTCTCCTGATTTCGTGCAATCAATTCGGAAAGTGGTTGCCAATCCTCGTCGTCATCATCATCTTCATTTGTTACTATTTCTATAATTTTGTTTTCAGCCGGCCGCATGAATGCCCTCACATCCGCCAACAATTCCTCTTCTGGAACTTCTTCTTTGATACCGACTGAATGTTTTATCGAAGGTATATTTCCACTTAGTCCGCAGTTCACGCAACGTTAAATTTGATGAGGTGATCAGCCGCTGCATAGCTTCGCAATAATAGCAGCAAGGCTCTAGTGGATCACAATACCGAGTCAGTTCATTGTCACAATTGTCACTTTTCAAAAAGACATCTGACCATTCAAGAAAATTGTTTGCAGATGTGAAAACTTTCGTGCAACCAGCTGAAAACAAAATTATCATACGAACGCAACAATTTTCGTTCCGGATTCTTGCGATTTTCTATCAAGAATGAGGTTAGAGACGGAACTCGGGAAATATCCGTTAGCAGACTTACCTTTCTATAGATATTTTCGGCACAAACGAGAGCGAAATCCGGACTCTGCCGCACCCAACAATTAGCAGCTGCTATCTCTGGTTCTTCCGATATTTCGCGACACTGGACATATTCGAAGACGACAGCCACGAAAAACTAAGCCGACATGTGGCTGTCAAAAATTTCGGTTGTCACCTCGGACAAAACATCTGTGCGTGGAATGGCACTTCATATGGCGGAAATGTGCTTCTCCAGATGTCGCCAGTGGCATAGTTTTCTCGATGACCACGGTGGAGGGGCATTTCCAGATGGCTATGTCTCGAAATGTGCCGGGGTTGGATTAATTCTATATTTCGAATATTTATATCCACGGATCTAAATATTTGGACAGAAAAAAAAATATTTTCTGCACAACGATATCCGCACAACAGATGAAGTCCGCTGGCACTTCGAGGACATATCCATCTGGCAGGTTACAAGGGTTCGGGATCGGAATCACTTCGATTCCTGGGCGTAGGCGTCACATTACATATTTAAATGACTGATTTCATCCAATTCATTGGCACTTATAGTTTTACTGACAAAAATTCTAAATCCCACTATTATTAGCAAAGCTCAACGAATTTCAACCTCTAAATTATTCATTATTGGATGTACCTCCAACATTTTTAGGGCTTTGTGAAAGGAATTGTACAAAAATCTACTAGTTCCTGTCTGCCCGCCTGTCCATGCGTCACAAGAAGTTTCCTTAGAAACTATAAAAGTTTCTTCAGAAACGATAGAAGTTTCTTCAGAAAATATAGAACTATCAGAAGTGGTGGTCTCTCAAAAGAAAGGTCATCAAATATTTCAAAGTTTGTTAAAAAAATTTTTCATCAAATATAGTTGTAATGATTTTCGTTTTTTCAAAAATCCGTGTAGGACACGGGTGCCAATGGTCTGGCACAAATGTCAGCGAGCTATAAACAACACCGAGCTCAGCTAACTAGCTTCGCTTAACGACCACGTACGCGTGCTTGACGACTAGCATTTGCGGGATCATATGAGACGGGTTCTTGTAGAGCCACGAAGCTACACTACAAAATATTTATCACGCGTATTCTACTCTACGAGACGTACCGATCAATTTTTATTATCTTAAGAAATGTTATATTATGTGTCAATTAAGCTACTCAACAGTACTTCAACATTTTTTGCTTCGTTAAAGTTAGCGGACACGGAGGCTTGAGACAAACCGTTTCCATCTTACTCAGGCCCATAAGGAAATCAATTAACGTACCTGACGTCACTTCCCGTACCGGAAACAGCTCATCAGTAGCTCTAAATTTCGATAAACAGCTACTTTTGAGATTGTCAAATATGACATTTCTCAGATGAAATTTAGCCGAAATTATACAAAAGGGATAGAAATCAAAACTGACGATAGATACAAGCCATATGGCAGCAGCGCTTACTACCACACACATGACCATTAGTAGGCCGACTTTGCTGGCTAACTTACATGGCGTTATATGAAGAATTGTGGAGGTGCCGACAAAAATTCGAGGTTTACCATTTTGTACGGTTTAGAGATGGATTTCTACAGTGAAATCCAGATGATCCGCGGAGAACACAATAGCGCTCCTAGTGAAGTGAAAATTATTTCAGTTCTTATACCCGTTTAGTTTTTATCGGCTTCCAAAGTGAATTAATAGGAGTTTGTTTACATCTCAACGCTGAGCTATCAGTCGAAGGTGCAAATCGTGTGCTTCATTTGCTCGCCTTGGAAAGTTTAGGAGCACAATGGGCTATACAAGGTGAATTTATAACATGCACGGAATGCGTTCGGCACGTTTTTTATTCGGAAAATAGTATATATGACGAAATATAAGCATTTGCTAATGCTGCAGTTGGGTGTCAGCTACCGGAAGCTTGTCCATAGTAGGCCGACTAATACATACATATGCAAATTGCTACCATATGGCTTGTATCTATCGTCAGTTTTGATAGAAATACATATATTTGCGCGCTAATGTCTTCGACTTTTCATATTTAAAACAAATCGTTGACATAGTACTGATAAAATTTCAAACAGAGCATATATACTAACTAGCACTTGCAATCGAGGAGCTGTCAAAATGAAAAGAGAGGCAAATAAACGTGTAAAAGATGGATTAAAGTTTACCTTGTGTTGGTAAAATTGCAAGCAAATTCAAGTTTTTGTTTGCCATACATACACACTTTTAGTCTAATTCTCTCTACTCCATAAGTACCGTAGGAAATAAAATTTGTTCTAATTGCAGCTGCTATTTAGTAGATATGCTCTGCTACAGTCATACTCTTTAAAAAATTTGTTTGATGTAAACAGCACTAGATGGCGCAAAAGGATGGAAACTTGACGGATGTAGTTTACTTTAAACTAGTAAAACAACAAACTAAGCAGTTTCGACGGGGTGACCACGTTATCTCTTCAGGAGCAGCCACTCCTGATCACCACGGGGTGCTCGACTGCTTATGTTTATTACATAGTCGAGGAGAGTATCAAATCAAAGGTCTTAGCACTTTCAGAATCTAAAAATAAGTGCATTTTTTCATGAACGATCAATGCTTATGTCCCCCTCCCCTCGCGAAAATCTGGAAAAATTTACGAACAACAAATACCTCAAAAATCAAAATTCACTCAACTCTGCTAATAATAGCACGGTTTGTAATATGTATTTACATTTTCCCCCGAAAATCGAAAGGGTGCGCCTGAACTTCTTAGTATTTACAATTATGTATGTTAACATAAGAACTTTATGCATATGGAATTTCATGGAAATCAAATAATAATCAAGTGAGTTAACGCCATTCAAATTGTAAGGAATTATAACAACAATAACACGTGTTGATGGTTGATACATATTTCAAATCGACCCAGGCTCTCTTACTTTCTTTGGGTCTCTATGAAAATATAAGTAAAAGTGTTAAATTTGAGCATGTTTAATTGGCCGTGCATTCAATAAAATCATTTAAGTTGAAACAAAATGGCGCCTGTTATGTACTTATGAGCGATGGAACTGTGATGTAAACTACTTAATTTTCGAGAAAAATTGTTTGAATAGTTCCAATAATTGTTGATACTATTGTTTCTCATCTAAATGCTCGCTAAGATTTCAGTAACCTGATTATGTTCTTCAATTAGTTTAATTCAGACAAAATTCCATAGTTTCACGAAACCCAAATTGAAATCCAGAACGAATAATTGAACGAAAATTGACGTACAATTCCATTAGCTCCATCAGTCATGAATTACTGTTCGATAGGCGTCAAATATTCAAAATTCATTCGGAATTTAAAATTTGTATTAGGCGAACGTTTCTTTTTTGGCCAAAAAACTAGCGTAGACCCTTTTGAAATCCTAGAATTTTATTTGTCTTCTAGTTTGAAATTCAGTAATTATACGATTGTATTTAAAAATACAGATTTTATTGATACCAATGAAACATCATAATTCCGAATTATATTCTATAATAAACGTTCGTTATACTATATAATGACAAGTCCAAATCTTGGCTTTGTTTTATATAAGCTATTTTGATTGTGTTCTATGTTCTATTTCTGAATAGAAAATATTACAATATTGCGATTATATTGAGATAAATATACATATTAGGAACATAACTTAGGTGTTTACCACCACGAAGAAGAGACTCTCGTGTTAAATATATTTTATATGACATATCTTTAAGGAGAAAAGGAGATAAATATGATAGAAAAATATAAAAAAATGACAAGTCCATTTTTTTGAAAATCGTTATTTATTTATTTAATAATTGTGAATTGTGAATAAATTTACGCAACTCTTACATACAAACAAACCACGATATACGAGAATATGTTAAAGTGATTAGCATTTATTCATCATTTAATTCGGAAATTTTCAATTATTTGAAGTTTCCTTTACGGACATCTAACCAAACTATATACCTACTTTCACTACAAAATGGCGCCCAACTTGGGGCCCGAAAAGCCCGGCTTTATCAACAGTCGTGTGCATGAGGCAGACCATCGTTTCTAGGTGATCCTACCAGCTGTCCAGATTTTGGCGGGTAAGTAACCTCTAAGGGATATTGCACTAATTGTGCCCCAGCAACTTAATAACTTCCGGACGTGTGTTGTCCTCGGATATCAATATCGTTTGAATCTGCTTTTGATTTATACTTTGGTGGTTTACCACCATTGTATGACTAGTAAGGCCAAATGATATTAGAGTCCTTATGTGTATTCGAAAGTTGTTACCCCAACACCTTATTTGCGGTGACTTCCGATCTGCATCCCAAACCAAGCGGTGCCTAAGTGTCTTTCATTACATGGATTTTGATTTCATGTAATTGGCTACTTAGCTAGTCCGGGACTATCCATGACAAGACACGTGCTGCTTGCGGGTCAGAGTTCACCCTGGGTAGACAAGTTGTACCTGGTCGAAAACTTGCGTATGAGAGAGCACTTCTGAAACCTGATTCTTAAGGTGCCGCAAGAGAGTAGTCCCTGTGACGCAACAGGAAGAGCGTACCATTGGTGACTTTACTTTGGAAAGAGACCGATGGAGTGGAAAGACCGAGTTAATTATTGAGGTTGATAGTCTTTTTTTTAAATTTCTATTGTGTCTATAACTTAATTCATGTGGTTTACTAAGAGATGGCATAACTTGTATAATATTACATCGTTCCAATATTCCAAGCCTGCGTTAGAAAGCTACTGTCATTGTGCGTCTTTGCAGTGCATGCCATTCATTTGAAGCGTTAACAACGATAATTTTTTTTCACTCAAATATGTCGAACTTTGTTCCTGAAAAAGTGATTTTGCGGGGAATTCTTCTTCATTACTTTAATATGAAGAAAACTGCAGCCGAAAGTCATCGTATTTTGGTGGAAGATTATGGTGAACATGCTCTAGCTGAGCGAACCCGCCAAAAGTGGTTTGCACGATTTAAAAGTGGTGATTTTAGCTTGGAAGACGATGAATGTCCTGTGCACCCAAAAAAGTTCGAAGATAAAGAACTGGAAGCATTACTCGATGAAGATTGTTGCCAAACACAAGAAGAGCTCACAGAATCTTTGGGTGTCACTCAAGCAGCCATTTCAAAACGTTTAAAAGCAGCTAGATATATTCAAAAGCAAGGAAATTGGGCTCCACATGAACTCAAGCCGAGAGACGTCGAAAGACGGTTTTGCATGTCCGAAATGCTGCTGGAACGCAACAAAAGGAAGTCATTTTTGCATCGGATTGTTACTAGTGATGAAAAATGGATTCATTACGACAACCCCAAGCGCAAAAAATCATATGTGAAATCCGGCCAACCAGCCAAATCAACGGCAACGCCGAATATCCATGGCGCGAAGGTAATGCTCTGTATTTGGTGGGATCAGAAAAGCGTGCTGTATTATGACTGCTAAAACTGGGTGAAACTATCAATGGAGCACATTACCGAACCCAATTAATCCATTTGAAGAGAGCAGTAGCCAAAAAACGCCCAGAATATGTCACCAGACACGAGGCAATGATTTTCCATCATGACAACGCTCGGCCCCACGTTGCTTTTCCGGTTAAGAACTTTTTGGAAAACAGTGGATGGGAAGTCTTACCCCACCCGCCTTATAGCCCAGACCTTGCCCCTTCTGACTACCATTTGTTCCGATCGATGCAGAACGCCCTCACTGGAATACGGTTCACATCAGAGCAGGATATCAAAAATTGGCTTGATTCATTCTTGGCTGCCAAGTCGGCGCAATTCTTTTGGGATGGAACCCACAAAATACCAGAAAGATGAGAGAAGGTCATAGCTTTAGATGGGCAATACTTTAAATAATACTATTGTACAAATTTTTTCTTATATAAACGTTCAAATTTTGAAAAAACCCGCATGAATTAAGTTATAGACCCAATAGATAAATTCACCGTACCTTTTTATAATAAAATATTCTTAGCACCACTGTTGATATTTATTTAATATTTAATTGTTTTATTTATTTATCTGTCTTATTTTTTGTGAGGTATTAATTTATAGCTCACCACTAACGGCCACTTGTTTTTATTGAAACTTCGTTTTGTCTATCCAACTAAAACAAAATGTCCCAACTACTGGACGCCATGCAGGAATTGGCTACCAGCATGGAGCAAATGCGGCAGCAATTGCAGCAACTGTCGGACCCACAACCTCCGAATCCACTTCCTCCGGGTCTATCATCTCGACCCATGCCTGATGACACCTGGGATGAGCCACCACCCAACCAGCCAGACCTTCCACCGTATAAAGTACCCAAGATAGTGGCTGGCTGGAAGTTGGTGCTTACAGGCCAGAACTATCCTATGACAATCAGTGCCTTCCTGAGGAGGGTCGAGTACATGGCGTGGTTGTATCTAGGGAGAAATGTGAGAGCAGTCACACGCTCCGCTCAAACGCTGTTTAGTTGGAACGCGCTCCGTTGGTTTTGGCGGTTTGTGGACCTTTCTCTAACGTTTGATTGGGAGACGTTGAGGTGTGTAGCGTTGTGGGAGTTTGCACTAGTCGAGGAGATGACGCCATGAAGCAGGGAATCTGGAACAGACACCAACAGGCGCAGGAGACCGCAGATGACAACTACGAAGTCCTTTGTTGCCTGTTGGAACGTCAGATGATCCCCATGCCAGAGTCTTAGTTTCTCAGCCTCTTCTGGGAGGGGATCAGGTTGGAGCTGCAAGAGTGACTGGTGTTCACCCCGCGCTACAACGTGCATGTGCTTCACGCGTCTGCAAAAGCGCTTGAAGCGATACAACACTCCCAGTGGTCCACATCCCAAGGTAATATCTTTAGCCAACGATAGCCATCAGAACGACGCTCAGTAGCTGAGCTTCAACACAGCGTGTCTGCTCTACCCACGCCAGTCTGTCTCATTCTACCCATAATGGACAGCGCATCGAAGATCATTTTTGCATCATCCACCGAACTAGACCGTCAACATCAAGCCGAACTGCACGAACTGGCCTCTAGGTGTTGGAACTGCCGGCAGACAGGACATCACCTTGCCGCATGCCAGGCAGAGGCTAACATCTTTTGTCTTCGTTGTGGGAAACCAGATATACATATGCCAGATTGTACAAATTGCAAGAAGTCAAAAAACTTGCTGGCGAGTGCTCACAACAGCCAGTAGCGCTCGCGACAAACCAAGTAACGGAACAGCACTCCATCTCGTCTACTGACAGTGTAATGATTTTCGTTTTAAAATCGCTCGAACGTGGAGATTTCTCAAAGGAAATCAGAACCGACCTCTCATCGGTTCTAGACGTGAAGTCTGAGTCATGCCAACGAATGGTACCAATCGGTCAACCAGTCCATGCACTCGTAATCCATTTCGCGATGGCTGCTTGTCAGCCTGCTAGTTCGGAGAGGATTTCGGTCGTAGGTCTTTCAAATGGATGACGCTCAATTACTATGTTTCAGCCACCATCAAGTTGCCGTTTCAAACGCGTCTAAAATACAAACATACGGAAAGGGAACCTATCTTTACGTTATTCCGTATTCAATTTCCGTTCAGTCAAGTCAGATAACAACAAAAACTGGATTTACTTTCGCGTTCCCGAATTTCCATTTACTGTTTCCCAATGTGGTACCGAAAAATCTTCTACTCTAACGCGAGCGTCGAAATAATCTACTCTAATGAAAACAACCTCAAAACAAACGATGGTATCGCGTACCGAACGTGACGCGAAACCGGCCATCCGCTGATTTCTAAAACCATACCCTTGTAACGGCATACTTACCGCTCGCTGCCATTCCTGCTGGAAAAAAGAAGGGTTTGCCAGAAAGGAAAGTCTTTGTTGGGTTAGCAATTCATGTTGTTATTTTAAACATATATAAATTTACCAAATATGTGTTTGGATACAGGGAATATAATAGCTTTTTTTAAGACTATATCGTATTTAAAAATATTGTACATTGTAAAGTACCCAAGATAGTGGCTGGCTGGAAGTTGGTGCTTACAGGCCAGAACTATCCTATGACAATCAGTGCCTTCCTGAGGAGGGTCGAGTACATGGCGTGGTTGTATCTAGGGAGAAATGTGAGAGCAGTCACACGCTCCGCTCAAACGCTGTTTAGTTGGAACGCGCTCCGTTGGTTTTGGCGGTTTGTGGACCTTTCTCTAACGTTTGATTGGGAGACGTTGAGGTGTGTAGCGTTGTGGGAGTTTGCACTAGTCGAGGAGATGACGCCATGAAGCAGGGAATCTGGAACAGACACCAACAGGCGCAGGAGACCGCAGATGACAACTACGAAGTCCTTTGTTGCCTGTTGGAACGTCAGATGATCCCCATGCCAGAGTCTTAGTTTCTCAGCCTCTTCTGGGAGGGGATCAGGTTGGAGCTGCAAGAGTGACTGGTGTTCACCCCGCGCTACAACGTGCATGTGCTTCACGCGTCTGCAAAAGCGCTTGAAGCGATACAACACTCCCAGTGGTCCACATCCCAAGGTAATATCTTTAGCCAACGATAGCCATCAGAACGACGCTCAGTAGCTGAGCTTCAACACAGCGTGTCTGCTCTACCCACGCCAGTCTGTCTCATTCTACCCATAATGGACAGCGCATCGAAGATCATTTTTGCATCATCCACCGAACTAGACCGTCAACATCAAGCCGAACTGCACGAACTGGCCTCTAGGTGTTGGAACTGCCGGCAGACAGGACATCACCTTGCCGCATGCCAGGCAGAGGCTAACATCTTTTGTCTTCGTTGTGGGAAACCAGATATACATATGCCAGATTGTACAAATTGCAAGAAGTCAAAAAACTTGCTGGCGAGTGCTCACAACAGCCAGTAGCGCTCGCGACAAACCAAGTAACGGAACAGCACTCCATCTCGTCTACTGACAGTGTAATGATTTTCGTTTTAAAATCGCTCGAACGTGGAGATTTCTCAAAGGAAATCAGAACCGACCTCTCATCGGTTCTAGACGTGAAGTCTGAGTCATGCCAACGAATGGTACCAATCGGTCAACCAGTCCATGCACTCGTAATCCATTTCGCGATGGCTGCTTGTCAGCCTGCTAGTTCGGAGAGGATTTCGGTCGTAGGTCTTTCAAATGGATGACGCTCAATTACTATGTTTCAGCCACCATCAAGTTGCCGTTTCAAACGCGTCTAAAATACAAACATACGGAAAGGGAACCTATCTTTACGTTATTCCGTATTCAATTTCCGTTCAGTCAAGTCAGATAACAACAAAAACTGGATTTACTTTCGCGTTCCCGAATTTCCATTTACTGTTTCCCAATGTGGTACCGAAAAATCTTCTACTCTAACGCGAGCGTCGAAATAATCTACTCTAATGAAAACAACCTCAAAACAAACGATGGTATCGCGTACCGAACGTGACGCGAAACCGGCCATCCGCTGATTTCTAAAACCATACCCTTGTAACGGCATACTTACCGCTCGCTGCCATTCCTGCTGGAAAAAAGAAGGGTTTGCCAGAAAGGAAAGTCTTTGTTGGGTTAGCAATTCATGTTGTTATTTTAAACATATATAAATTTACCAAATATGTGTTTGGATACAGGGAATATAATAGCTTTTTTTAAGACTATATCGTATTTAAAAATATTGTACATTGTAAACTAATTCCGAACAAATAAATATACATATGTACTTAATAAATGTCTTGAATAAGAGGTTGATGAAGTTCTAGAAACTACAACAGAGAATAGACTACACTATTTTCAACTGAATTTGCTTACTACGACTATAATTAAGAAAGATAGGTTGAAGTACGTAAATTATGGACTTTCAAAATAGAAGGCAAATAATTTGACAAGATTTTAAAACGCTGCTCTAAGTCTTATCTACGTGCTATAAGTCTTATCTAAGCTAAAATACAGTTCAGCTTACTTCAATTAATAATGTGATAATTAAAAACGGACCCGAAGGATAATTCAGAGATGCGAATGTGGTGCTCTTAATCTGGCCTTACAAAAAAAATTTAAAATTTTATTAAAGACTAACTGTGTACATTGTACGTATTAAATAACTACTCATTGTACAATAACTTTAATTTATTTACTTTCTGATAGCTTGCATGATTTCGTATACAATTATCACAATTTTCGTCGCGAGTTATTTTTTTTTCGTGGCTTCAACTAAATATCGGTTTAGTTTTGTAACTAATTACATGATAGGCGCCTATCGGTGATTTAACTTATTTTTATCATGAAGGGTTTTCTTTTTTTCGCTGAAGCTTGTTAGTTTCATAAAAGGGAATTCTAAAAATAATGTTCAAAATTAAGTGAAAT
Organism: Odontomyia ornata; assembly: GCA_963969285.1. Lineage (NCBI taxonomy): Eukaryota > Metazoa > Arthropoda > Insecta > Diptera > Stratiomyidae > Odontomyia > Odontomyia ornata. The sequence goes on along the minus strand of OZ017738.1, from coordinate 123,459,439 downwards.
CTCCGGGAGGCATTAATACGCCCTAACATACGATTTTAATGATTTCCTTATTAATTCAAAACAACTGCCTAATTACTTGTTTCAACAGTGTCGAGTATGATTGTTAAAAATATTATAAGTGTCGATTAAAGGGATTGATTTATGTACCGAAAAGTTGGTTTACGTTTTTAAATGGTTTAACCCTATTTAAATTCAGTCATGCTTTTTATGAAGGAATCATGAATACTTGTGTACTTTGCTTAAGTGCCATTTAATTTGAGAGCGGTGGTGCGATGCAATTGCAGTTTATTTTCCGTTCATCAGAGTGACTGCTAAAAACGGGAAAATTTTCGGTTTGCGCGGTACAAATGCCCATGATCTCTAGACATGCTAGACCGGCGTTTCCTGAAGAGCCGTGTACAGAAGGTTGTAGAACCCAATCGTTACCTGCCAACCGACCTATAGGGGAAAGAAGTCGGGATATATCACGCAAAACACCTCCGTCGATACCTATATAGATACGTCGGTTTTGTCCGTCGGTACTCAGCTTCAATCACACACAAGTTTACACACTCACAGCAAACACAAATATACGTGTCAGTCTGTCCGTCCGTTAATCGTTTTCTTCAATCATGCCATTCCACCCCAAAGACAATCAATTCTCTAACTGAGGATCCTTCAGCTCCTTTTTCGCAACTCTCGTCGTCTTGGGATCGCGAGAAAATTAGCTGCCCTGTATTAATCGAGTAGTTTCACAAGCAAACTGCTCGAAAACCTTCCTATCCCCTGCTTGTGATTTTATGTGGAAGATTTAGAAAAGTAATTAATTATTTCGATTCATAATCGTCATTTGTAAAATAGTTTTCTTTCTCATTATTATTATTAAATGTAATTTTATATCAATTTGCCTTTATATCAAATTTAAATGTTTCGCTTTAATTGTATTCGTTGAGATTTAACTTTTATTGCTAATTCAAATCCTATTCATTTTTCTTACTTCGTTTAAATTTAGTTAATTTAGTACAATTTAAATCCGCCACATAAAATTTACAGTGTATGAACACCTTACCGGTGTACTAAATTGGGAATGAAATGAGATTGATACAAGGTGGACGATTGTCAAACATTTTGTTGGTTAGGATGGGTGAGGTTTTGCGTCCCTGAGGTGTGCCGGTTGAATATCGCTTGGTTTTTCCTACCGAATGAATGGTTTTGCATTGAAGCTGCGCTACGCCATCGTATTTGTTTATGTCAGCGTATGTTCACGAGTATAGTTGTTCGTTGAAGTGGATTTATAGTTCGATCCTCGATTTCGATTCGATTCGAGAGGTTAGATTTTGATCGGCTACATTGCGGGATATTATCTGCGCTTCATTTCCAACGTCTGTGGCTGCAAAATCTGCACACTGTTCAACCGGATACATTGTCGCGGTAAATAGATGCGTGAAGGAGATTACGATGCATTTGCATCGGAGGCGTCTTGAAAAGTCAACATAATTTACATGCAATATTGACCACTGACTAAGGCACTCCTCATTTACGTGATCTCCACGCATTATCATGTTCAGTGGTGAGGGCTGTCTCGATTGACTGCGAATCGCTTTGTCGAAGTTTTGCGCGTTTTCCGACGCAGAAGAGGCATCAGTGCACTGATCGAAATAGCGGTGGTAAGTTAACACCTGGATGAAATCGGCAAGAATTGTTTGCTGCGATAGAAAGAGTTCTGCAGAAGCCGCAATAGTGGGTAAAACATCCAAGGACAGCCCCGTTGAAGTTAGCCAGAGAACTATTAAAAGTTCTCAAACGATTTGAAACTATATTCTTTAAAGAAAGGGATAAATTAACAAGTACCCCAACAATCGAACATGAAATTAAAACCATAACAGACAAGCAGATAAATGCAAAATTATATAGGTATCCCCAAAAACATGAACAAGAAGTTCGCAAACAAATCGCAGAGATGGAAAGTCAAGGTATTATCCAAAGAAGCAATTCAAGATATTCCTCTCGTTCCCAAGAAAACAGATAATTCTGGTACAAAAAAATATCGAATCGTCATAGACTATCGTAAACTGAATGAAATTACAGTTGACGATAAATTCCTTTTGCCAAGCATCGAGTCTATTTTGGATAAATTAGGGAGAGCACATTATTTCTTCACAATTGACTTGGCCAAAGGGTATCATCAAATATTGGTCCGCAAAGAAGATTGTAATTAAACGGCGTTCGTCACACCACATGGTCTATACGAGTTCGTTAGGATGCCTTTTGGGCTAAAAAATGCTCCGACAACCTTTCAGCGCTTAATGAATGATATCCTCCGGGATTTTATTAACAAATGCTATTTAGTATATCTTGACGATGTGTTAATATTCAGCACATCACTTGAAGAGCATATTAAATCACTAACACAAATTTTCAAAGTCTTAGAAAAACATCAGTTAAAAATTCAAATTGACAAATGTTCATTTAGGCAAAAGGAAATTTCCTTTTTAGGTCACGTGGTCACTAAAGACGGCTTTAAACCAAATCCGGAAAAAAATCAATCAATACAAAAACTTGAACTTCCAAAAACAGAAAAAGATCTTAAAAGCCACTGGGTATTACCGTAAATTCATTAGGGATTATGCGAAGGTCGCACAACTCCTAACAAAATACCTAAAGAAAAATTCGAAAATCAATACCGAAGACCTGAATTACATAGAAGTGTTTGAGAAATTGAAAGCACTTATTAGCACACATCCCTGTTCTTCGATTTACCGAGTTTGATAAACAATTTCAACTAACAACAGATGCGTCTAACTACGCCTTAGGTGTAGTATTGTCGCAAAACGGACATCCTTTGTGTTTCGAATCACGAACACTGAATAACCACGAACAAAACCATTCAGCAACCGACAAGGAATTCCTTGCAGTTATGCGGTCCGCTAGATATTTCAGGCTCTACTTATATGGAAATAAATTCGTGATCTATACAGACCAATAAAATTTTTCCAAGCCAAGTATAAAGGCAAGGATCTACCACCACGTCATCAACGCTGGCTGTTAAAACTAGGTGAACATCAATTTGATATTGAATATTTAAAAGGAAAGGAAAATAGAGTAGCTGATTTCCTTAGTAGGAGTATGGAGTATGAAATCATCCATGGTAAACGAATAATATACATTTATCCGAACATCATTTTGGAAATTTAAATCATATTCTTAAAACTTATGTAAACAAAGGTACAATAGGCATCTACACTGAATCAGATGATAGTAAGTACAATACTGTATAGCAAAAAATTAGGGAATTATTCCCAAGCAAGAGTTCAGTAAAATTTTTCAGATGTTCACTAAGAGCCAAAAACCAATATAGAGAAGATTACAATGAGACCAGATCTACAGGTTTCATCGAAAACTATAAAGCTGCTAGACGTAAAAACCCCCCAAAATATAGGAAATCAAAACTAGATAATGTTTATCCGACAAATATTAGGAAAGAACTAAAATATGCAGACCAAGCAAAAATATGGAAGAGTGCAGTTGTAAGCCAATGAAAATTAAAGGAAGTAATCATAATACTAATAGCGAAATTTTTAATGAAGGCCAAAAACTTATTCTAGAAAATGCAACTAAAAAGGGTCCTCCTGACGAAATTATAGTTTCAAAATATAATATTAATATCACAAGAAGTGATTTTCAGACATTAAATAGATTAAATTGTTAAACGATATTATCATTAACTTCTATCTTAATTTAATAGCAGAGCAAAGTGTGCAACAAGGTGTCGAAAACCCCTTAAAAGTTTATGCTATGAATACTTTCTTCTTTTCACGATTATTAGAGGCTGGATATAACTCAGTGCGCAGATGAACCAGAAGAGTTAATTTATTATCATTCGATATAATATTAATTACGGTACACGTTAATAATAACCATTGGTGTATGGCAATAATCAACATTAAACAAAAATCTATAAAATATTACCCCGTTAGTATTAACTAAATTAGAAGATTATTTGGCGCAAGAATCATTACATAAATTAAAACAGACTTTAGATACAAGAGAATTTACAAAAGAACATGCCAGCAATCTTCCGCGTCAAGCGAACGTAAGTGATTGTGGAATATTCCGTTGTATGTTTACTCGATATATTAGCAAAAACCAAAAAATTGATTTCACACAATCAAATATGCCTTACCTTAGTTACCTTAGACAAAAAATGATTATCGAAATAGCTCAAGCCCAGCTTTTCCAACGTATTGTCTTTTAAACCTATACATTTTTCAGCCCCTCATGCCGATATTTCTCATTTTAACCGTACTTATCCAATCAACAATAGGGATTCTTACATTGAATCCAATAGTATCCAAAAATGGATACACAACTATTAACCTTGGACAAATAAAAAAATCATAACGACTACTAAAACCATCCTTCATATAATCAGTATCAATGAAATCAAAAGTACGAAACACGATATTGAAGAAAACATTTACAAATTAGGAATTATAAACAATCCATTTATCCAAAATGAATTAGAGAACATTCACGCAAAGTTATCAGCTATTGATCCCATAGTTAGGCAAAGAAGAGGACTTATCAATCTCGTTGGGACCGCAGAAAAAATCCTTTTTGGTACAAAGAGCGGCGATGATCGACAAACAATTTTAAATACTTTGAACATGATTGAAAAGAAGCAAGACGAATAATTAAATAACTTAAACAGACAAATTGAAATAAATTCCTTTTTAAACGACTCTATTACGAGTTTAAAGCAAATCATTGAATCAGATAGGAATAGAATAATTAAAACATATCAAGAAACTATTGAAAATGAAAGGAAAATTATTAAACACCAATTAAAACTCGATCAGATTCTCAAAATGGAGTTGTTGAAAGAAAAATTTGACCAATTTATCGACAATATAGGACTAATCAGACACGGAATCGTACATCCTAGTTTATTGACAGCAACAGAAATCATGCGAACGAACCTTGACTTTTACAAACTAAAGAATGTACGAACTGGGCTACTGAAACATAACAATGACACAATTATTCTTGAAATTCCACAAAATATCCGCACAATGAAGAAATTTTATTTGAAAATGAAAATAAAATAAAAAATTGTATTTCTCAAAATAATTGTAAATCTTTGTGATGATAGAGAAATCAAGCTAAATGGAAATTATCTTATAAATATAAATAACTGTACAATAAAAATTTCAAATTATGCATTAGTAATAATAATCAAATTTACCTTGAATATAACTTGCAGATACAAAAACATATTGAGTTTGCATAAGTAGAAAAATTAAAAATTAACTCCCTCACCTCTGAGCATGGTGGTCGCCATCACCGGTGTGTATCTAAGAGTGATGGCCTGAGGAGAATTAGTGCACACGTCGAAACCACCTTCTTCTAACATTTTTCTTCTCTAATAATTTTTCAGAAAAATTATTATTCAAAATATGCAACTCATTTATATGTAGCTGCAAACAATTCCATAAAAAGTAATTTAAAAAGCTATCGGAGCCATCCGAAAGAGTGATCGATATCCGCGCGACGTTAGATAAGCTTCAAATGTAGAGCAAATTTGTCGTATAGATTTACATTAAGTTGATGTGAAAAGGGTGAAATGATCCAATTAAAAAGTTTAGCTAATACAAGAATTTGTAGATAGATACTTTTATATCGATAATGAATCTTATAATTTTGCCGAAAAATTAAGCTTCGATGATATTATTTTGAAAAATGTTGAAAACCTGAAGCACATAATTCTCTTGAAATGACACTCTAATACAAATCACATTACCAAAGGCATTATCTCGATCATCATTTTGAATTTACCAATTTGGATACTTACTATTTTCAAGAAAAATTAAAACTTGGTAAAATCTCTAAATCATTTAAATGAAAATATTTATAAAATTCAGGAGAATTTTAATGTAAAGGGGGGAGAAGTGATGTATACGGTAACAAACAATTCTCACAAAATATTGAAGAACCTTTGCAGACGTTGCATTTACCTAATTATGGAAAATGCAACGAGATCATTTCTAAAACGACACATGTATAATCCAGACATAGTGTCAGCAAAATTAACTATTTAGGGAAACTGTATCCACGGCGCACAGTGGTTGATTTTCAAGATTTATGCGGTCATAATTGAAATTCCTAAAGTAAACAAAAGCACTACGAAAATCAGCTCACCGTTCAATAACAATCTGTCAAACAATAAACTGGCCATCAAACATTGACCCTTCGCTGAGGGCCCGTGCGTAGGTAGTCGGAACTTCCTTGTCTCTTGCTATGCACGTTAACGTCTCTATTCGCTTTTGTGCACTAAACCTTTTCAAAGTGGATATTTGTGATATTGAAATTATTTATCAAAGTGAAAGTGATGAACACTAATATGTTAGGTAAATACCAGGATAAAATCTTAGTTTTGATTTATTCTCAACTATAAAATTGTTCGATTTAAAGCAGTCAAACTTTAGGCGTCAAGCTAGAAAATTTTTAACGTTTTTTTTTGTATTCAAAAGGAAGTTTTTTATATTATCGCCTCCGATCGCCTAACTTTGTTTTGCTAACGTGTTGCATGAGCTTGTTAGCATATTATTTTCGTATAAATCGGCTGCGGATAGGTGCGGATTTAGAAAATATAGGGTGTATTTTACACCCAGTCACAAAACTGACATACGTTATATATTCATGTAAAGTTTTTTTTTTGGTTATAGGTTATCCTGGTTCATCGGGAACGAAAATAGTTACGCGGCAGTGTCTGTATAATAAAATGCAAGGTCAACATTTGGCAAATTTGGATGATAAGTTGGACTATTTGGAAAATTATTTATTATCTGGTTATGGTCACTTGGAAGAAAATATCAGAAGTCTGAAAAAAAATTTCGCATATTTCAAAGCTGCAATGAAGAAAAAGTAGTCAAAGCACAAAGAAAAGAAGATATTTTTTTGAAATCCAACCGATCTTGGCTAGAAGGAACATTTGAACTTCCAATACAATCACCACTTCGTCCAGGACGTCCTTCAAAATCTTTCGAGGAATCAAGTGAGCCAAGCAAGCGTCGCAAAACCGAACAAGTTCGCTCGAGTCTAGACAGTGAGGTTATTATACATGCTGCGCAATCAACTCTAAGAGCAAAAGGACTACGAGATGCCTCAAAAGTTCTTAAAGATAGATCTAATTCACCTACACGAGCTGGGAAATACAAAAAGGCGTATATTTCATCGCTGACGGCAGAAAATGTAACAAAGCTGACACCACAGGAAGCACTAGCAATGTTTGTTGAAGCCGATTTGACAAAAAGTCAATATGAAATCATTCGCAATACAAACAGATCACTTTATCCCTGCTACGATCGGTTACTAGCTGCAAAAAAAGAGTGCTATCCACCTGAAGTACATGTCACTAGTACATACGTTGAAACTTCTGTACAAAGCATAATTGATGTAACAATTTCTCGATGATGCTTGTACTTAGAAGACGTATTGTTAACACTAAGTGAGAGTGAAAGCAAATCTCTGAAAATAATATGCAAATGGGGATGTGATGGCTCTCAGCAGTCAAGATACAAGCAAAAAATTGAAAATATCGATGATTCGGATGCCAATATATTTCTAAGCTCTTTTGTTCCACTTCAAATAGTTTGCGGAAAGGATGGGCAAAAAGTGATTTGGCAAAACCCTGTCCCATCATTTCCCAGACATTGCCGACCAATAAGATTTCGTTTTGTTAAAGAAGGTACGGACGTCTCTATGGAGGAAATAAATTACGTTCAAGAATGAACAAACTCTTTAATTCCAACCGAAATCGATATAAACGAAAGAAAATACATTTTTCATCATATTTTTAAACTGACTATGATTGACGGCAAGATTTGCAATGCAGCAACCAATACAAAATCAACTAGTCGATGCTATGTTTGTCAAGCAACATCAAAGGATTTTAACGATCTAAGCAAAAAACATGAACTAAATTCTTTGGCTGTAGAGTTTGGACTTTCTGTTTTACATGCAAGAATCCGTTACAGGAAAGATTTAGAGAAGAAACGGGCCTACTAATAGACATGCCTAAAAGTAATTACGGCAATACTAATGATGGCGAAACGAGCCGAAGATTTTTTGAAAACCCCCAACTGGCTGCTGAAATTACAGGTGTTGATTATCAGCTGATATACAGGTTGAAAGTAATATGGGAAACAATATCTAGTGGCTACGAAATAGACCCAAAAAAATATGACTAGTACGCATTAGAAACAGCCAAATTATATGTGCAACTCTACCCATGGCACCCCATGACACCAACAATGCACAACATTTTAATTCATGGAGCTGCTATTATAACAAAATCAATATTGCCAATAGGGCAGCTGTCGGAAGAAGCACAGGAGGCCCGCAACAAGCATTTCCGTACGTACCGAGAAAATTATTCTCGGGAATTTTCTCGCGAAGAGAGTAATAGAGGTATATATCAGAGACTGTTGCTGAGCTCTGATCCATTCATCAGCAGTATTTCAGTCAATAAACGGAGAAACAAGAAAATATCCAAAGCATTTTGTCCAGAAACAATAAATATGCTCCTCCCTAGTAGACTAAGCTTAGAAGATACTCATACTACACTGGAATCAGATAGCGAAAAATCAAGCTGATAATACTCAAAAAATGCCATAATGTAACTCATAATTTTCCAATATTTTCTCAATAAACTTACTATTATTTTAAAAATATGTTTTTTTTTCATTAATCAACACATTTCCAATAAGTTTCAGTAATCAAATAATTTTGACCGCATAAAACCACAAAATCGACCTATGTATGTGCGGCGTCGCCCCCAGTCTGTAACCGATACTCTAAGCATACGAAACGTAAAATAAAAGTATGGTTACAGTAAAAGTGTAAAAAGTGTGTTGTCATTTCTGTTGGTGGAATTATTCTTTTTTTTTATTCTATGCCATAAGCAACTCAAAAAATTACCTCGCCGGTTCTCAATAGATTCGGAGTATTCGTGACAGCGAAAATAACCAGCTCTCAATTCATTCGGTAGAGCTTTTATTATTATTGATTTTAGCATTATAGAATAACTGTTAGGTGGGACGTTCAATGCAGTCAAAGTGCGTGTATATGAAGTGATGTTATTATATAAGCCAAGTAGACTTACAACATCTGACTCGTTCGTCACTGGCGATAATGACATGAGTTGTTGGAAAACGTTGTCAATCAATCTTTGCGTATCACAGCACTCTTCCGAAGCATTAAAGCCGAAAATAGTTTTTTCTGCGTTCCCTGTTAAAACTGATAGCAAGTACTGAAATTTCTCTGCACCATTCAATGTAGAATTTTCATGAACAGCAACTTTAAATTGCTGCCAAAGGGAAGCCATTCCGAATGATTGCCTGTAAACTTCTTAAGTTTTAATCATTCTAATCTGGTTGATCCCTCCTTCTTTGTCAGAATTGCATTTCCCGTATTAACAACCGCTGGTATTTGCCGTTTCCTTAAAATTTCAAACCGGCACTTCAGACGCGATAACGCATTGACCGCGAGGTCTTCATATTCGACGACTTTCTCAAATTGTTCCGTCTTCAAATGATTTTCCTCCTGTATCTCACGGTTAGCAATGCCGAGGTTATCATGCGCGGAAGTAAGACGTTGAATAAAAGAATTAAGTTCCTCCTCAATGTCGTCATATTTGGAAGCGTTTTCTATAGAGACTTTAGATTCGGAGGTAGTTGAATAATCGTTCACAGCATTCGTTATCTTTTTCTTTTGACCACGATACGTTGTATGTGCCGTTATTTTCATAGTTCGTTTAACTTATAATATTCACTATTCGAATGTTTCTTCAATTTAAAAATCCGGCACTTTCTAATTCCCGGGTTTCGGCACCAAAACTGTTAAATAATAATGAATATTACATGGAAAATGAAACGCATCGGTAAATAAACGTCTAATTTATTATGTGGTCACATCTAAAACTAAAAACTTAAGTATAATTTGCAACGATACCAAAAATGCATGTCATGGTATGTGTTTGTAGTGAGTAGAGAAGGAAGAGTTAGCCTATATTTTCAACAGACATAATGGCGTGTATCTCACAGTCTTGTTGAAGCCGTGCATCGTTACGGACGTTCGAAAGTCGACATCGTTAATTAGTGAGTGAGTGCATATAAGCAGTTATATTATAGTTAGTGAATGAACAGTGAAAGTGCGAGCAGGAGGGAAGATTTCCAACTACCAGGAAAAGAACAAGCTGGCAAAAAGGCACGGATTCTTCTGGGTGAGTGATATTTGCTTTCCTTGTTTGCGAGAGCGTGTTGTTTTAATTATTGTTATTGATCCGAATAGAAATTGTAAAAATAGTTGGATAGGTTTCTTAGTGTGTGAGTTTGGTTTGGGCGGATTGTGGATATGACAGACATATCCACAATGGACAAAGATCAGCAGATCGCTCTGCTGATTGGACAATTGCAAACTTCGCAAGCTGAGCAGGCACAGCTTAACGAAGTCATAGAGCAGTTGAGGCAGGTTCAACAGCAATTGTTAGAGGTTAACTCGGAGTTGGCAGAACAACGCCGAGTTAACAAAGAGCTCATGGAGCAATTGAGGGATTTGGCGCTGGCTAAATCAAAAAAGAAAACCAAAAAAAAAACAAAAAGAGAAAAGTGGAGTCTTCATCTTCCTCATCAGAGGGCCCGCCGCCCTCTCCTCCTTCTTCAGAAAAAGAAGCGATGGAAGAGGAAGCAATCCAAGAAGAAGAAGAAAATGAGTCGATGCAGGAAGACTCTGCTGAGGAAGATGAGGAATTTCCTGCTCTGCCACCGCCGGGTCCCTCAATGGCTCTACCAGAGCTGGCCATCCCACCAAAAAAGAAGACCACTATCACAGCGCCCACCAAATCCAAATCCCCAGACGACGACAAAAAACGGACAACGGTACCTGTCATCCTCCGAGAGCCTGAAAAGTGGACCCAGGTCATAAAGGACATGAAAGACCTTTGAATAAAACACGAATCCACCAAAAGGGTCTACTTAGGGATCCAGATAGTTCCAGAGACACCACAAGACCACAGGAAACTTACAAGATACTTGACGGAAATGATGATACAATACCATACGTATATCCTTCCTGAAGAAAGGAATCTAAATGTGGTAATCAGGGGTCTGTATGGACTGTCGATTGATGACATCAAGGAAGATCTGGAGAGCCATGGATTTCACCCCATTGAAATCCACTATATTAAGTTACGAGATGGGCCATCCAGGTTGGTGAAGGTCCTCCTTCCCAAAAGCGAGACTGACATATACAATATAAGGGCAATATGTCATCTCATATGCACTGTTGAAGCGCAACGCCCCCGTACAGGACAAGTTATGTGTCACAACTGTCAGCAGTTTGAACACTCCTCCAGAAATTGTCACGCCCAAGCCCGTTGTATTAAATGCGATGGGCTCCACCATTTTTCCAAATGCGTTAAAAAAGCAGAGGAAAAGCCGAAATGTGTGAACTGCGGTGGAGAACATCCAGCCAACTATGGCGGATGTCCTCGGAACCCAGTGAATGTCAGGAAATCGTTCGCACAAGTTGCAGCTGCTAATAACAACAAAACCACCACAACATCTACACAACAACAAAATAAAAACACACAAAAACAAAAACAAGCAAACACTCCACTAAACACAAATAACAACATGGACACACTCTTTGCCACCATGCAAACACAATTCCAAACCATGATGCAAGACATGATGGCAAAAATGATCCAGGGAATGTTTGCATCACAAAACAGTTTCAACAGCCCACTGACAAAGAAACAATAATGAGCTTTATGGATCATTTAATCATTCTCACATGGAATGCAAATTCCCTGCTTCATAAGACTGGTGAGTTGACTCAACTTATATTTGATTATAAGTTTGACATCATCCTCATCCAGGAAACCTTTCTGAAGCCTGGAAACCGCCTACGCTTCCCTAACTATTTTCTGTACAGAAATGACAGAACAACAGGCAGAGGAGGCGGAACGGCCATTCTTGTGAGAAGGAATGTGAACCATAATCTCGTATTGACACCCACGTTGGAAACACTAGAAGCTACTGCAATTCAAGTGCGGACGGATTCTTTTGAATTCATGGTAGTCTCGGTATACAGCCGCCCGAAGGCAGCTACGCTCATTGAAGATATTAAAAAACTTCTGGACTTTCAGGGTCCCATACTCCTTGCCGGAGACTTCAATGCCTATCACCGAAGCTGGGAAGCTGTGAGAAGCAAACGTGCTGGGACTGAGTTAAACCGATTCATCACAGATAATCCACTAAGCCTGCATATACCCAACGAACCAACACATTACGGCTACCGAAATAGTTATCCTCTCGATATTGGTATATCACGTACCTTTGAACACGATGTATGCATCGAAGTCCTCGACGAACTTTCACCCGATCACAAACCGGTGCTCTTCTTAATAGGAGGAATGTACATAGACGAACCCCTACAAGTAAAGAAGAAAACTGATTGGCAAGCTTTCCAAGTCGCACTGGCTAAAGAAACCATTATTCAAACACCTGAAACAGCCAGCGATACAGAGAAAATTATAGAAGAAATCACAGACAAAATAATACAGGCAAAAGAGGACAACACAGTCACAACTCTAACAAGGGCGACAAACCCCTATGAACTCCCTAATGACATCAAAAATTTAATAAGGAGGAGGAATCGAGTTCGAAGAAGGGCCAGGAACACAGGTGATCCTAGATTACGCCAGGAAGCAAATCAAATTACGAATAAAATACGTGATCGGATATCGGAAATCCGCAATGAGCAATGGGAGAGCTTCTTGCAAAGTCTGGAGCCTGGGAGCGATGCTTTCTGGAGGGTTTCCAAATACTTTCGTATTAAAAACAAACTTATAATACCACCAATTCCCGGCCCTTACGGTATCAAATTCGACAGCTCTGGTAAGGCGGAGGCCTTCGCAGATACTCTAGAACAACAGTTCTGTGAAAATTCATCCGATGAGGAGGACCTTGACGAACACGAAGACAACGTCAATCGGTTGACCAACAGGCTCATGAGGTCAGACATTACAGACTCCGACCCAATACAAAGCACCTGTCTTCAAGAGGTTAAAGACATCATACAAAAACTGAACAGACGGAAAGCACCGGGATTTGACTTAATATCAAACACCATGTTAAAATGGCTCCCGGATAATATTCTCGATGCAATAGCAGCGATAATTAACGAAATTTTCCGCTTGCGAAAATACCCCAAAATATGGAAATCGGCAATAGTTATTGTTCTTCCAAAACCTGGTAAAAACCTCATGTTCCCACAAAACTGGCGACCCATTAGCCTATTATCCTCTCTGTCGAAAATAGTAGAGCGGGTGCTACTAAATCGACTAACTGAGGTTGTTACCGAAAAAGAAATACTTCCAGAAGAACAATTTGGCTTCAAGCCACTACACTCCACAGAACTCCAGCTTACTAGGGTGGTCCAACACATTAGAATAAGGCTAAACCGCAGAAAATCAACGGGTTTGGTTATGTTTGACATAGCCAAAGCCTTCGATAAAGTCTGGCATGCAGGACTTATTTACAAAATGCATGAATCCCAAATGCCACTGCAGCTCATCCAAATCATTGGCTCTTTTCTAAAAGGCAGATCATTTCGTGTCAAAATTGACAACCACCTCTCAACCATGCGGCCAATTCAAGCTGGAGTTCCACAAGGATCACCCATCTCCCCCATACTATACAACATCTTTACTGCAGACATACCTCGGCTGCCTTTGAATGTCCACAAGTCCCTATATGCCGACGATACCTGTGTTTTATACTCATCCAGACAAGCAAGAGTCATCACCACTAAACTGCAACTCTCCATAGACATACTTTTGAAGTATTTTCGCAAGTGGAAGATCAAGTTAAACTCAGACAAGACCCAGGCATTATTTATAACGAGAAAAAGACAACAACAACCAAAAACTTTGACTGTAGAAAACGAAAACATTGCCTGGTCAAGAACAGCCAAATAATTAGGACTGACATTCGACAACAAACTCTCCTGGACCGACCACATACGCAATAAACGAGGAAATTGCTACAATGTACTATCCCAACTCTTTCCACTCCTTAAGGCCAAGAAACTCAACATCAAGAACGTCTGCTGATCTACAAACAAATAATACGACCGATACTACTATATGGTAGTACAGCCTTCTACCAGACAACAGAGACCAACAAAAAGGCACTACAATCCATCCAAAATAAAAGCATTCGGCAAATTTTCGGAATTCCATGGTATGTTAGAAATACGGACATATACAAGGACCTTAGAATAGAACCTGTCGACATATTCGTACGTGACAAAGCACTCAAACTGCTCGACAAAGTAGACAACCATCCTAACACTACCCTGGGAATCCTTAAACGCAAAGCACTACCAAAAGAAACTTATCCAACTATCCGCGCTAACTTCAAGAAAATTTAATTGACAATAATTAGAATAACACAATCTCGTTAATAGTGGTGGGCAAATAATTGCTCACAGATAGAAGGGAGCTAGGGTGCTAAATCGCACCAGCTCCAAGGAAAACGAATCCAAGCCGTGTATCTAGATTTACATGGCATTCTTGAGTTCATTCATTATCGCTGCCTACATATAATACGCTGAGTTCAAAACCTTTCTGCTAGAAGCATATTCTGTCAACCCAACTTGTTGTAATTTGGATTTTATCCTCTTCAAGTGAATTAACAATATATAATTGAATTGTATGAAGAATATATAAAATGATCAAATCTTTCTTCCATCTTTTTGCTGTCAAGATTTACTTTTGAATTTAAAATTGAAAATCTGTTTTTGAATATTTAAGGAGTATAAATGCATACACCATAAATATGCTATACTCAACTCTAAGTTTTTCCTGACTTGGCAATTCTGTATTCCAAAGTTATAAATATGAATACGAGTACAATATTACAACCAAATTTTAATAAAATATGGCGTCTGTGTAGTATCAAAATGAAATGGTCAACAATAACGAATAAATGTATTGTTTTCTTTTCTTACTACTTCATGGTCAACATTTGAAAAGGGATTGTGGTTGCAATTCAAAAAGCAATGCTTAACATTGATTAAATCTCCAGCTGGCAAATCAAGATATTTTGAATGGGGCAGACTCGTTGGAGATAAACTTACCCGTATTTTTATTTCAGGTCCTTTTATCCGAACAATACTCAAACTACAAGATCTAGTAGAAACTATTCATAAAGTCTTTTCAAGTTGAATACAAAAACGCTGTCAGCAAAATAAATACTGAGCAAGCTTAAGATAAAAGATTTCCTTCAAACCAGAGAGACAAATAGAGTTTGCGGGTTAGTGGGCTCCATTTTATCTTACTTTCACACTCAAATGAAAGTTTGAATAAAGACTCTTTCCAGTCGGAAAGGGGAGCCTGTTAATGAATTTTCCTCAAAATTTTATTTAAAAACCTTTTACTTAAAAACTTCTCTGTTTTTTTTACTGCCTAACTAAACATTCGCTTGAACGGACGAAGGGACTCCTACTGCCGCAGATAAACTCTAGTTGATAACTAGCCTTATTAAACTCATTTAAATAGTCAGTTTCAGTAGATTGCTTTTATTTACCCCAAATATCCTGTGGCAAAGCTCAACAATAACGTGGATGGGTTTTATTTTGTCGGTTATTTTTATTTTGTGGGCAGTTCTTGAATACTATACAAGAATACATTCAGTAATCGAAATGTAAGGAAACAAGTTGTATTCTGGACGAAATGGCTTTAAGCGGGGCTACCCTTCATCTTTCATTTTCCTGGGTTGAGTCTGATTTGCAGTAAGGCGACCTTTTGGTCGATGTTAAAGGCAGTTATACTATAAGTATGTGTTTCGATGACTTCATGAGCTCGATATCCCTTATGATTACGTTCAAGTATAAACATGAGGCGAAGGATGATGACTGTTGGAACGATTTGGTCTAATGTGAACAGTAGCCTAAAATCTGTTTGGATAGTAAAATAAGTAAGTCAAAAATGATTTTATTTTTTACTTTGTTTTAAATTAATTGATTTTCGGGTATTCAAACTTGTATTTAACTTAACCGTAGTACGTGCAGTGTACTTATTTATTTATTTAAAATCAAAATCAACAGATAGTTACTCCAATTACAGATTAGATGAAATAATCTAACACAAATATTAAATTTTAAAGCAATATAAAACAGGTAAAATTTGTTAAACAATATCAAAAGAATGATTAGAGAGCAAATGTTTGAGATTAATTTTAAAAATATGAAAAGAATTAGGCAGAGGACCAAGACGCATGCTATTATGTATACGTGATAACCGCACAAGTGGAGAGCAAAAGTAAAAGTTTGTTAGCGCAAAAGGGTCGCGGAAAATGTCGTAAGAGGGACTAGACCTGACTAAGTTATGACGAGAGATAAGTGAGCAAAGATTATGCGGAAGCAAATTATGGTACAACTTCATGGTATAAAGAATAACAAGGTATGTTCGCTCACGAAAGCTCGATCGCTAT
Organism: Odontomyia ornata; assembly: GCA_963969285.1. Taxonomy (NCBI): domain Eukaryota; kingdom Metazoa; phylum Arthropoda; class Insecta; order Diptera; family Stratiomyidae; genus Odontomyia; species Odontomyia ornata. The sequence goes on along the minus strand of OZ017738.1, from coordinate 123,442,901 downwards.
TTAAAGCTTTTGTGACGTCACATGGATCGGTTCAGTTGGATCGGCAAATGTTGATATCATATGCGACCCAAATATATAGGGTTTTCCAATAAGAGGTGTTATTTTCATATTAAAAGAAAAATGCCATTTTTAATATAAATGATTTCGTTCATAGTGAAAAATAACACCAGGCAAATGACCACCATGACCACGCTTACAGGACCATTTCCTTCTCATGAAATTTTCCATAACCAAATCGCAAAGTGGCTGTCCATTGTCCTCGACAGCCTCACGAATTCCATTTTTGAGGTCTTGAATCAACGCTCGGCTGTTGGCGTAGACCTTCTCTTTCACGTCGCCCCAAAGGAAGAAGTCGCAAGGTGTTAAATCACAAGATCTATTCAAAATAACACCTATATTCAGAATTTAATATCTTAGTCTACCGATATTGATCTTAATAGTAAAGCCAAAGGAGTGTTTCATAGATAGCATAAAATAAAATTGCCTGCAACTTATTCTTGCAATATTTAAATTCATAAAATTCCATAGGATTTGTCAGTGAGAACGTTACGTGTCTCGTTGATTGTCATTGAATTCGAATTGATTAAATTTTAAAATTAACGATCCCCTGAAAATCGTTTATGCTTGCTGAAAAACGTCACATTGAATGAAACGTTTGTCTCACAATTCAAGAATTGAAAAAAAAAAATCATTTTTCTACATTTGTACGCATCACTTACTTTGTTGCTTATAAATAAATTGAAATGTATGGATAATTAAAGATAATGTATTGATATTCCAGAGAAGAAAGCTTGTTAATGTATATAAAATATTTGCTTAAAGTGTACCTTAATCAAAAATGCGCACCCATACCGAAGTAGAGCAATTGCTTTTATCATAATGTGTATTCCTTGAACTTGAAGATTTATTTATATTAGTATAAGCATAAAATTAATTACAAAGGTAAAAATCAAGCAAGAAAATGGATTTTTATGAGAAATCTCTGATTTTATTTCAGACAAGTCCTGAAATCCATATAAAATTCATTAACAAATGCATTCTATCTGAAAGCTTCGATCCATGTGACGTCACATAAAAAGCTTTTTTCATCAGCGAGCATATCTTGTTATTTTTTATACCATGGTGCAACTTAAAAAGGTAAGCATTCATCTAAAAATAATTTTCACGATTCTAAAGAAGGAATGTGTAAAGCTAGTAGGCGATCTATGTAGGGTTAGCCCAACCGGCATCTGTAAAATAAATTATGTGTGAATCTATGTTAGACAGATTCAATAGATACAAATAAGATATTTGAGGTGCGGATTCCACACTGGCGAACAATATTCTAACACACTACCAACTAAGGAATCGAAGAAATCTAAGGATAAAGCCAGTAAGGCGTGATGCCTTAGAAACCATCATCATTATGTGATAATCAAACTTTAGTTTGTCGTCAAAGATAATACCTAGATCCTTTATGTATACACTCACATGCAGGACTTCTAAAAGAATAGAGCAAGGAAACAACCAAGTTTTTTTTGTTAGAGTACTCGTATCTCATTTTGCAACATTTAGAAATATTCAAGTTAAGAGCATTAGAAATACACCGTCGACCTAATTTATGAAGATCGATTTGCAATAAAACGCAGTCCCCCATATTATCGATAACTCTGATTATTTTACAATTGTTCGCATAACATATAAACGACAGGATGACGATACTAAAGTGGGAAGGTCATTAATGAAAATGAGAAAAAGTAAAGAACCTAAAATTGATCCTTGTGGGACACCAGAAACAGGCCGGAAAGGTGATGGCCAAAGTTTTCTGGGATTCACAAGGTGTGATCCACATCGATTACCTCTGGAAGGGTAAATTAATCACGGGGCGCTTCTATGCAGACTTATTGGGCCGATTTGGCGTCGAATCGAAGAAAAAGCGGCCCCGCTTGGCGAAGAAAAAGGTGCTGTTCCACCACGACAACGCGCCGGCTCACACCTCCGCCGTCGCCATGGCCAAATTTGTCGAATTGCGCTACGAATTGCTGCCCTATCCACCGTACTCTCCAGATTTGGCCCCCCGTGACTACTTTTTGTTTCCAAACCTGAAAAAATCACTCGCCGAGAAAATATTTGGGTCGAATGAGAAGGTCATCGCCGCCACGTGGGCCTATTTTGCAGCCCTCGAGAAAATGTATTTTTTAGGACGGGTTGAAAAAGTTAGAGCATCGCTTGGCCAAGTGTATCGAGCTTGAAGGAGGTTATGTGGAAAAATAAATTGCCACCTTTCCAAAATTTTCGTTTTTTCCTTCTGTAGGCTAAGTGCTTGATGCTGAGAAGGAGATTTTGATTTACAGAGTCGAGAGCTTTGGAGAAATGCGTATAAATAACATCCAACTGGCTTTGTTTATAAAGCGCAGAGGTTGGTCATGGTTGATCGACCTTTGATAAAGCCATGCTGCTCACGGGACGGACTATTAGGGAAGAATTTAAGGATTGACTCTATTATTTACTACACGTTCAAAAATATTGCTGAAACAGAAGAGAATAGAAATAGGTTGGAAGTTAGTAACACAAATTTTATTACCTACCTTAAAAAAAAGAAATACATATGCATATTTTTAGTAGGAAGAAGAAGTGGCATTGGCAAGACTAATATTAAAAAAACTTTTAGAAAAAAAAAAGAAAAACCGACTTCGGAATGCCCTAAAAAGGATGAAATAAATTTTATGGAAGCGGTGCCAAATGAATTTCCCCATTTCAACATAAATATTTCTAACATCTACACCATCACAAAAAAATGGGGGAACAATGATATGGCACCGCTTCCATAAAATTTATTTCATCCTTTTTAGGGCATTCCGAGGTCGGTTTTCTTTTTTTTCTAAAAGTTTTTTTTCCCCCCATTTTTTTGTGATGGTGTAGATGTTAGAAGTATTTATGTTGAAATGGGGAAATTCATTTGGCACCGCTTCCATAAAATTTATTTCATCCTTTTTAGGGCATTCCGAAGTTTTTTTTTTTGAAAGTTTTTTATTTCACCCTTTTTAGTGGCAATTTTTTTCATTTCAAACCATTCAAAACTCAGTTTCTTGAATACATTGTATCATGTTATCGTATATGTATTAAAATATAATTTTTTACTGCAATGCAAACACCACTACGGCAAAAATCTGCAGCATTCATAGATATCGAATTTAACTCTGGTACATTTAATCCATGATCTCATCAACGTCTACCTAGATTTAGATTTCATAATAATCCAATATGAATTGTAGCTTTGAGAAATTTTCGAATTTTGAACATTGCCTAGCCGCCATTTTTATATTCTGACCTGACCCTGAAGTACTTTTTTAGGGTTTTGTACTAAAATACAAAACCCTATTGCTATCACGACCTGTGTCCGTCTGTCCGTCCGTCCGTTCGTCTGTATATCACAGCACTTTTTCTCCGAAACTATAGAGGCTACAGCCACGAAAATTTGTGGAAAGGTCAGAAGTGGTGACTTCTTGAAAGTTAAAGGGTGGAAAAATTGTTCAAAGGGGTTTAAGGGGGGTCTCCCCATATAGGGAGGTGACCCCTCAAAAAAAAATTTTCACCATTGGTAGTCGAGTAGGTTGTCATTGGAAAGGTCTCAATGAGATCTTTTCAAAACAAGTCTTAAAATTGCCTTATGAGTACCGAGGGGGGCAGGGGAAGGGGAAATGTACGAGCTTTTCGCGTACCCCCCCTCGCGATTGGACACCTTCCATCCGAAAAATCTGAAAAAAATCATGAATGGAGGCCTTAATGAGTACAACAACAACAAATACATGAGAAGTCGAGATTCACTCAACTTTGTTAGTAATTGTATGATTTCTTGATTTTATGTTTTCTTGAATAAAATCTAAACGGTACCCTTAAATTCAATAAAATTTAGCAAACGGATGACTATTTATAAGATCAATCTTTCCTGAAAGTTTCATAAAGAATAGTCGAATAGTATTTAACGAAGTTATAGTGATTTGAATTTTCCTGTATTACTATGGAACAATATGCCCTGTATTACTATGGAAACATATGGCTATGGAGCCATATGCGCTTTTTACCGACTTAGACACTACAGCTTTGCTAGGATTTGCATGAAAATTTCAAGAATGATAGGTATCATGAAGATGAGTACATACAATTGAAACAAGTCGAAGAGGCAGGAGAGAGCTCCTAGCAAAAGGGCTTTGTAACCATTCTAGGATTCGAAAAAACAGGCCATGAATCGATGATTACAGTACAGAGGAGTGGCCCCTGAAAAAAATTTCATGGAAGGTAGCCGATATGAGTATCAACTGAAAGTTCTCTATGAGAGCTTTTCAAAACAGTTCTTAAACTGACAGTTTTTGCTTCAGTGGAGGCACAGGGGGAGGGGGGGGGGTAGAACATGAAAAATGTGTTTCCTCCCTCGCGAATGGACACCCATGATCTAAAAAATCTGAAAAATTATCATGGGAGATATTTATGGGTATAACTATAACAAATACCTCAGAAGTCAAAATTCTTTCAACTTTGCTAATAATAGTAAGATCCTCGAACATGACATGTTTCTTGATTTTATTCGTTACTGGTTACTGCATTTTGTAAGTAGAGTACAAAACCCTTCTGACATGAGCATAGGTCTGTCTACCCAACTTGTTTGACCTTTGAGTTCGACTTTGGATTTTTTATTGGGAGCTTGATCACACAATTGAATAAATCTTTGTACTAGTTTCGGTACAAACTGGAGCTATACGAGGTGTGTTCAAAAAATATCGCGAATTTTGTTTTTTTTTTTCAAAAATTATTTATTTATTCATGAATATCTATTTTGTCCCCTTCAAAGTAATCCCCATGAGATATTATACACTTGTGTCAACGGTTTTTCCAATCTTCGAAGCACTTCAAAAAATCATTTTTTTAAATCTTGTTCAGCTCCTCCTTCGATGCCGTCTTTATCTCGTCAAGCGTAGCGTAACGTCGTCCTTTCATGGGCCTCTTCAGTTTAGGAAACGAGAAAAAGTCACAGGGGGCCAGATCTGGGGAATACGGTGGCTGCGGCATCATTAGTGTGTTGTTTTCGGCCAAAAAGTCGCGCACAAGCAACGATGTGTGAGCAGGGGCGTTATCGTGGTGCAAAAGCCAATTTTTGTTCTCCCACAAATCCGGGCGTTTCTGGCGGATTGCTTCGCGCAAATTGCGCATAACTTGCAGGTAATATTCCGTATTGACCGTTCTTCCCTGTGGCAAGAACTCATGATGCACCACGCCCCTGCAATCGAAGAAAACTGTCAGCAAAACTTTCACATTCGACCGAACTTGGCGCGCTTTTTTCGGTCTTGGTTCATGCGGCAGCTTCCATTGAGATGATTGAGCTTTGGTTTCCACGTCATAACCATAAACCCACGATTCGTCACCAGTTATGACCCTCTGGAGCAAATTTGGTTCGTCGCGGACAGAGTTTAACATCTCATTAGCAATGTTCATGCGTTGCTGTTTTTGGTCGCAATTGAGCAATTTTGGTACGAATTTCGCGGCGACATGTCTCATGCCCAAATCGTTGATAAAAATTGAATGGCACGAGCCAATCGATATGTTTAGGTCCTCAGCAACTTCTCTAACGGTGATTCGACGATTGGCCAATACCATTTTCTCCACTTCATTAATTTTTTCGTCTGTTGTTGAAGTGCTCGGGCGTCCGGCACGCTCTTCGTCGTTCACATCTTCTCGGCCTTCTAAAAACATTTTGTACCACCGATAAACGTTGCTTTGGTCCAAGGTAGCTTCTCTGTATGCCACAGTCAACATTCGGAATGCATCCGCGCACTTAATTTCGTTTTTCACACAAAATTTGATACACGTTCTTTGATCCATTTTTTTGAATAAGTAAAAATCGAAGACGATTGAAAACACGTGCAAGTAAAGCAGCTATCACCAATCAAGTGAACATTCAAAATAGCCGAGCTTGTCGGCATAAGTGACAGACATGATTACCAACATAACGCCACAAAAAAATCGAAATTCGAATATACGTAACCCGCGAAAATTCAAAATTCGCGATACTCTTTGAACGCACCTCGTACTTTGGCCAGAACAGAAATATTGCTGAAAATTTGGCGAAAATCGAAGCAAAAGCACACACATCCACACACATAGTCATATAATAACACACACACACACATATATATATATATATATATACATATATATATATATATAAGTATATATATATATATACATATATATATATATATATATATATATATATGTATATGTATATACATATATATATATATATATATATATATATATATATATATATATATATATATATATTTATATATATAAACATATATATATATATATATATATATATATATATATATTTATATATATAAACATATATATATATATATATATATATATATATATATATATATATATATATATATATATTGTCGCATGTTATGGTTCGCGGCCAATAATCTTAATGTTCCGGGAAAGTGAAAACGCAATGTCTTTTAATTTAAGTTAAAAGAGTTTATTTAATTACAAAAAAAATGCACAATCACTTATTTAACCATTTCACAATTTTCGTTTTCACTATTAAAAGTCTAACACTTGTCCATAAATTTCTTATCGCAATTGTCTTCCAAAATCACTTCACTATTACTGAAAATAGAAAAAGACAGCCTCCTTTTAATTTTGTGTATTTTATTTTTATTTTTCTTCTCGAAATCGATTTTCGACCGTAATCGTTCGGTCTTCTTCAGCGATTAATTTATTTTTACTCACATTCCTGCTTATATACTAGCTATGTTTAAGAAAATTTACTCTAGATCATTAAAAGGTAATTAGGGTAATTTGCTTAAGCTAATAAAAGGTAGGGAAGGTAATTTACAAAAGGGGTAGTTATAAAAATATTATTTTTACAAGATTCAGAAAAGATATTATTATTTAATTAATTTAAATAGCCATGATCTGCAGTTTCCGTCATCCTGACTCATCAACTTTTTCCATTCCCGGGTAATTGCCAGGCTTTCCATCACATCCAATTCACGTATATCTCTAGCTTCCTTGATGACTGCAGCGTCCTCCATTGTTATCTCGTGTCCCTTCGTGATAATATGTTCGCTACCGCCGACTTGAAATTTTCTTTCTTTCTTGCTGCTGCTGCTTTACCTAGATGCTCCTTGATTCGCGTGCCGATGAGTCTCCTCTTTTGACCTATGTACACTTCTTCACAAGTGGGACATTCGATGCGATAGATACCAGATTTCTCGTGTGGTTCGCGCTTGTCTTTCGTTGATCCGAGAACGTTTTTGAGCTGGTTCTTGCTGCTTGATTCGATTAACCGTACAAAATTGAGCTGATTTATTCACCGCTTGACCCGATTGCTGATGCCTTCGTGATAAGTTAGAGCCTTCCAGTACGTTCTTTCGGTATTCGCATTTGATAATGCTGATCGTCCCTGACGCTGTCTATCAATCTGGATCTTCTGTGCCATTCTCCTAATCGTCGAGCCCTTGAAGCCGTTTAGTCTAGCTGTCTCAACAATGTACGTCATCTCCTTTTCTTTAGCTTCCTTGCTTAGCGGCAAATCGAGCATCCGGTGGATCATGGCTCTGTACGGAGAAACCTTGATTTGCTGCGAATGATTTGATGTATTTGGAATCGTTCTCTGTGTGTGAGTTGCTTTCCGGTATACATCGAAAGTTATATTTGTTTGGGTCCTCCTTACTACTATATCTAGGAACGATAGTTTACCGTCTTTCTCTTCCTCCATCGTGAATACTGTATTCTTGTGGGCTCCATTCAGGTCAGCAAGCACCTTCTCCACGTCACTCCTTTTCACATATGCAAACACATCGTCCACATATCGGGCCCAATGTTTTGGTAACTGGCCTTTCTCCTGCTGTCCGTCTTCTAGTTTCGTCATAAATATCTCGCCGAAGAATGGTGAAAGTGGATTTCCCATCGCAACTCCGCCTTTCATCTTATTAAATATCCCCCGAAAGGTGAAATAATTTTCGATCATGCAAAGTCTCGCAAGTTGGATATACTGCCTAGTTTTTATTTTCCAAGATAATGAGTTTTCTTGGTGAGAAAGCCATTCTTCTATATATCCCAGTGTCTCCATCACCGGAATACTCGGGAATAGAGCTTTCACGTCGAAAGACACCATAATTTCGTCTTCCGCTGGTGGGCCAAACATCAGGATTTTCTCGTAGAATTCTTTGCTGTTTTTTACAGATCTACCATTCATTTGGATCATTCCCTTAAATTCGTTCACCAACCATCTTGCCAGTTTTTGGGTCGGTACATTCACGGCCGAAATAATCTCACGCATTTCGTTCCCCTCTTTGTGTATTTTTGGCAAACACTTCATCCTAGGCAAAGTAGGGTTTACTATTACTCGATCAATATCGCTTTCCACACACTATCGCCGTTTTTACTATCGCGGTTGAATGAATGATCCCCCCATTCATTCAGCTCGCCTTATATATAGGGTCTCCATCCGTTCAATGCATTTCTCGTACATTGGCGAATGTTCTGGCGAGAGGTATCTGGTATATTCGAGCAGATGAATGGAGCAGTGATTCGCTTCCAAATGTTGATCATACTTGGTAGGTTCTCGTGGTTTCGAGTAGATTCATTTTGTTGATGTTCTTAATGGTTGTGAAAACAATTGCGACAGTAGCTCACAGAATTCTTTGTACATGTAACACTGCCCCCACCTCAGTTCTTTTCGCCCCGAAAAGATGTGTCGCCATTTGTAGTCAATTTTCCCTGGATGTAATATGGGGCAAGATGGTCCAGATGCACGATTTTCATTTTGGCTCTCGGCTTACGGTGTTCCTGTATGCGATATATGACGTCGTTGATTCGCTTTGTAGCCCGGTATGGTCCCTCCCATTTATGCTGCAACTTTGGAGACCTACCCTTTCGCCGTTGCGGGTTATATAGCCACACCAAGTCATCTTGCTGGAAGCCAGTAGAATTAGCCTTTAGGTCATACCTGGTCTTCATGCGGTCAGTAGCCGATTCGAGGTGTTTTCGCACTGTCCGATGTATCTGGTTCAACCGTTGCCTTAGCTCACTTGCGTACTCCGAGATGGTTCGGGGTTTCTCGGGAGGTGTTCCGAACTTTATATCAGCTGGCAGACGAATAGTCTTTCCAAAAATGACTTTGGCTGGGGCTTGGCCCGTCGATGGGATGTGTCGGTCCCAGTCCCTTTGGTTCTCGTCAACCATCTTGGCCAGGGGTATATTGAGAGTGCCGTTGAAACGTTCGACCATTCCATCGGATTGGGGATGCAGCGGTGTTGTCCTCGTTTTCCGTATCCCCAGCTGCTCGCACATCTCGCTAAAAACTAGTGACTCGAAGTTTCGGCCTTGATCTGAATGTAGTTCACAAGGTACGCTGTACCTACTGATTCAATTTACCACTAGCTGTTTGGCTACAGTAGTTGCTACCTGGTGGGGAATGGGGTAGACCTCGGGCCACTTACTGAAATAATCGGCTACAACCAGCGTGTATCGATTTCCCCATTCGGATTCAGGAAAGGGTCCAGCGATTTCAACAGCAATCCTTTCAAACGGTACACCCACGTTGTAGGTTTGCATTTGTTCCCTCAGTCGTTGCTTTGGACCTTTGATGGAAGCACAAATTGTGCATCTACGTCTTCTCGAGCGTGGAGCCAGTAAAAACTTTCCCGCAATTTCGCTAAGGTCTTGTTAACACCAAGGTGGCCTCCCGAGGATCCTTCATGCATTTCCTTAACCATATCGTGGATTCGGCTTTTGGGAAGTATAGTTTGCATCCTATAGGAGCTGCCGTCCGCCGTTTCCCATTTCCGCTTGAGTATGCCACCTTCCACCTGAAGGGAGTTCCATTGTGCCCAATAGCTTTTCAGGATTGCGCCATGCATTGAAACGCCTTGCCACTCAGGTCGCCCAGTTGTCTCCTTCCATTCGAGCAATGGTCCGATGTCTTCATCGGCTAACTGGGCATTTCGAATCCCCTCCGGTGACCAACCTTTATCGAATTCGGCCGTTATCAATCGCAGATCAACGGGCGGTTTCTTCTTCTCATTCCGTCGGCAATGCTTGCAGTTAGCTGGACATGGACGACGAGATAGGGCGTCAGCATTTTCATGAACTCTGCTCTTGTGAAGTAGTTGGGGCCTCACTAGGTCTGGTCAGATCGTCGATCGTGTTGCACCAGTGTCGTTTATTATGGTGAAATGTACTTCATCAACTTGACCAGGAAGGCATAAGTCTGCTTCTCCACGATGTTGCCTTGACACGGTTATGGGGGTGCTGGGGATGTCGATCCTCCTAGCCAACGTCTGC